>JADDOH010005445.1:0-16605 GCA_016648135.1 Agrypnia vestita
GTTAAAATAATTTTGGCCGGCTTTTTTTCTAAACACGTGTCTGTGCGGCGTCCAGAAACTATCGAATGTACCCGAAATATGCAATTTAATATTAAGGTGGATCGATCATGGAAAGTCATGCTTTCTATTATTAAATTAATTTTTAAATAAATTTAAAAAAACAATTATTAGAAAGTCGTAGTTATTGCCACGCGATGACAAATTCCTTCTTCTACTCGCACTAACAACCATCGAACTCAAGGCACACAGACGCGACGGCGAGTTTTGTTGACTTGGGTCGTCGGCGTTAAAATTATAATACGAGCTCACAGCAAACGTAAGTTTTCAAGTAAATGAACTATTATTTTCTTTAAATTTCTAATATTTAAAAAATCGTCGCTGATTTGAAGAAATATCAAAACATCATGGAATATAGAATATGAAATTGGAATATAGAATAAAATAGAGAATGCAATTATGGCCAATAAGAATCTGTCAAAAGAAGCAAGATTAGCGGTACATAATGGCGTTCTAGTGCCAACCCTTATGTATGGAAGTGAAGCCTGGAATTGGCAAAAGAGGAATGAAAGTAGACTGAATGCGGTTGAAATGCGGTCACTAAGACGCTTGTGTGGAAAATCTTTGGTCGATAGAGTGAGGAATGAACAAATTAGAAGTGAATGCAATGCTGGCTGTAGTGTGGTAGATAGAATAAAGAAAGGAGTGCTGAGATGGTTTGGTCATGTGGAACGTATGAACGAGGAAAGGATGGTTAAGAAAATATATGAGGCGAATGTTGAAGGCAACAGGAATAGAGGGCGTCCGCGAAAGACCTGGCACGATCAGGTACTACAAGTATTTGAGGATGGCCCTGTTAAAAGCCGCAACAATCGTAGAACGTGTATGAGAAGATGTATGAATGTGGCCGAAGCAAAAGTGGTGGGCCAGGATAGAAGAGTGTGGCGTTCAATCCTCTCTGCCTACCCCTGCAGGGAAACGGCGTGATGGTTAGTTAGTTAGTTAGTTAGTTATATAGAATATGAATATGGAATATATAAGTTTAGCTTTGTCTCGAGATGCTTTTTTGTAGGTAAATGTGAAAGGGAACTTTGTAGACAAGTGTGAAATAATTTATTTTAATACCAACAATTTTGACACTAAAATGTAAGATTATGTTTCTTCACTGCAATTAGTCGTAGATGTTCAAAACATGGAAAGTCCAACTAATACGATTGAAGTGATAAAATCATTTATAATTTTCATTGAAGTGATACAGTCAAGATCAGATGACAAGATGGGACAAAATGAAACATACAATAAACAACGACTGTCATCGCACGCTCAGCGCTGATTCCTGTTTACTTCCCTTTACGCAAGTTTAGATAGTGATGTTTTAGTCTCTAAAGTTGTTTCGCAATGAAATTTATCTGTGTAACGAAATTATTCACCGTTATCAGTACTAATGTAATTGAATACAGCTATTACATCAATTTCACCATTAGCAGCTTTATTTTAGATTATAATCCGAGAAAAGGCATAAAACGTCACAGACAACGTGGTTCGGTTAATTGCAAGTAATTTTTATAAATTGATTAGACTATGTTTTATGCTAAATTTAACACGATGTTCGAGAAACGTTTTCCTAACAATCGCAGTAATATTTCAAACTAATGGCCCGCGTAAGCGAAATGGGACACAAAGAAGTAAATCTCAAAGATTTAGTTGAGATAAATTTGATATCATGTACACACAAGTGAGGTTTTCATCTAGAAATGGACTCGTCTGGCAATGCGAGAAAAATTTACAATTCTGACAGCTTCTCCCGCATTTTGTAGCACCTTTTTGTATGGAAAGGTATCAAATTATTATTCAAAAGGTTCCGTGTATTTTAAATATACGCAGTATCTTTCTAAAATGACACAAACTAAATTGTTTAATCCATTAATAAATTACTGAAACCACGATGTTTTATAAATGAAGATTGTTCCACTTTGTGGGCTTTTTTGACTTATGGACTTGTGACTTTTCAATATTACTACAAAGTGAGAAATATCTTTAATTAATAAAAAATATTTTTAAATCGTCTTACAATTTACGCTTCAAAAGAGATTTATTTTATTTATTTTTCTGCGTGATTTTTTAAAAATATTTTTACATAGTTGACAACTTCATAACTTCGATATATTAAAAGATTGGATATTTTTGTTTTAAAATTAAAACTAACTAATACTTATGATTTTAGCTATTTAATCAAGATGCGAGAAATGACACATTAACCGACATAAAACGCAGAATAACACGGTTAATAAATGTTTCTTCGGTTTGAGGAGACATCTCACATCCCGAATGCTGTCAAGGAAACAAAAGTTACCATCTATAAGACACTATTAAGTACGTCCTATATTAACGTATGGCTCTGAATGCTGGGTATTGAGTATACATGCTGAAATTTCTCTCCTTGTAGGTATTTGAAAGAAATATACTCAGAAAAATATTCGGTCCAGTACAGATAAACGGAGTTTGGAGAATACGATTCAACGAAGAGGTCTATAATATTTAAAATGAGCCCAACATAACACAATTTATCAAACAGGGAGGCTGCGATGGGCAGGGCACGTAGAAAGAATGAGTGAAGAGAGAACGCCAAAAAAGAGTAGAGTCTCCCAAGGTAGACGTAGCGTTGGTAGACCCAAGCTTCGATGGCTGGATGGAGTGCAGCAGGACGTAAAAACTATAAGCATCAGGGATTGCAGGAATATATGTCAGGATAGAGGAAGGTGAAAAGGAATGTTGAAGGAGGCCAAGGCCCAAAATGGGCTGTGGAGTGACTGATGATGATGAATCAAGATGCAAGAGGCTTAATACGCTGTGTCGTAGCTGAAATCAGGAATATTGACTTTTGTTTTTGACAATTTTAGTTTAATTTTAAAACAATAATATATTTTTTAATGTATTGAATTTAAAACGTTGTCAACTATGTAAAAAGGGTTAAAATAATCACGTAGATTTTTTTTAAAAAACAACATAAATTGTAAGATAGCCAACTGAAAGATTTAAAAATATTTGAAGAGTTAAGGTTGTTATTACGGTCGTTAGACATAATTAACTGTAATTTCGGATATTTTATACGCACCGTATGTATTACCGAGAAGCGAATCTCGACGTTTCGTTGGATACTTATCAAACGTCATCAGGACCGACCTCCACCTCCGCGGGTAAAGGTCATCCTCCAAAAATATTTGAAGATAATCGTTCAATTTGTAATAATGTTGAAAAAAAGACATGTCGCAAGTCCAGTAGTCATAAAATGCCTACAAAGTGGAGCAATTTTCTACACTTCTAAAACATAATTGGTTTGGTAATTTATTAATGGATTAAATAATTTAGTAAGTTTTTTAAACTTTTAGAAAAATTATGTAACCTAATATATAAATTTGAATTTGATACCTTCCTATACAACATACATGAGAAACAAAATGCAAGAGAAAAAATTGTGAAATTTGCTCGCAGGACGATCGCCTTAATAATTGACGTTTGACATTCGGAAGCGTGAAGCGGGCATGAGATAGCGACGTGCATGAGATACACACCAAGTACTAACTAAACTAAATTTTTCTCCGTTACACTGTCTCGTTATTATAAAAATGTTATTCTTTTTATGATCGAAAATAGCATTTCTCACCTGCTATACTAGCTGAAAGTTTAAATTATTAAATAATATCTTTAACAAAATTTTTTATAAATTTATACGAATAAATTATTGATTAAAATCAATCAAAAGAAAAATATCATGTCCCGATGGCAACTATATTTTTTCTGTAGGAAGGGGAATTTATTTCATTGGTTTTAATTATCAAGGAAATAAGTATGCTATAAAATCGAGAACTCCAAATAAAATTTTATTTTATTTTAAAGTAATTAATTCATTTATTTATATTGTAAAAATTTTAAAGTAATTATTTATTTATTTATATATATAATAATTTATATAATAATAATAATAAAATAAAATATGTAAATACTTTTTAACATTTTATACTCATTGTTTTCAAAATTGAAAATAAGTTAATTTTAAAACACCTTTATTTTTTTAAGTATCTTAACGTATTGTTTTTAATAGATAGAATAATGAAATAGAATTTGAATATAAGCCCAGGGAATATATATTTCGGTAGTATGGCAAAGGGATCTATCCAAAAAAAAAGTTTTTTCGTTCAAATTTGTTATAATACGGGAAAAGAATGTCCCCCTGCTGCTCCCTGGTAAAGTTTATATTCACGAATGTCAAAAAGAACATTTAAAAAAGTAATAGTTTGGCAATAGGATTTTTTTTTTGCTTTGCCATATTTCCATTCTTTGGCCATAATTTGGCCAGTGCAGAGTAGGACATTTTTGTTATCTGGCTTCATTACAATCAGCCAGTTGTACTGTAGCCAAGTATTAAATACTAACCTATATCCATGCAGGTCTTGTATAGTGCCTTGGCTTTGAGGACACTTTTGGGTAGGTCCTGCTTGGAGTCTTCCTCCAGGAGCATCCTGAGGTCCTTGGAGAGTCCCTCCCGCAGCATGGCCAGCTGGTCCCAACTGGTGGCCCACTCGGGCACGGGGTTCTTCTCCTCCCAGCCACCGCAGGCGAACTGGTAAAAGTCCTGACACGGTTCCACAGAACGGTCCATGGCTGCGGCTATCCTGGATGCTGGAGGGGAGAATATTCAATGTTAAACAGATTGTTGTGTACATTTCTAAATAGGCAAGTGAGAAAATTTATTTTTTGATGCTGCTTTCGTAAAAATATTGTATTATTTGGTTGTCATGCATTCAAAAACAAGATCGTCGATCATCCTTTTTGAATCAGTTTTTGTAAATAGGAACACCACTTAAGATGCCCCAGTACATGATTTTCGTCTTTGCTCTCGATTTGCTAAATTTAATGTAAACTTATTAAATCATTTTGCAAAACCCATGGCTGAACAGGCTTATAATCAATTTTATTATGATACATCCATTTACTCTTGAAGCATTTCCTTAAAAAATATGAACAAATATATTGTTATAACATCAAAAAAATTATAACCCCGAAACACTATTTTAGTTTTCAGTTAGTAGTTGGATAGTGGAGGCCACACCCGCCGCCGACGGCCAAGTCCGCGTGGTGCGGCTACGGACTGCTTCCGGAGACTACGTGCGGCCGGCGACCAAGGTCATCGCCCTGCCGACGCAGCCGACGTCGGAGACAACATAGACGACATCACTCCGCCGCCGGAGGTCCTGCACTTCCTCTTGGTGTGACGAAGTCACACGGGGGTGGTGTTCTGTACAGGACCTTAAATGCCATAGGCTCGCCGAGCGCGAGGCATAAAAACAAACAATAATATGTGTAACATTTGTGTGAACAATAATGTGATAATTAATTAATAATAATGAGTGTTTATTCTAGGTTTATTCAATATCATAAGTTTATGCATATGAAATAATTTTATGAATGGAGATAGTGATTCATTTTAGAAATGGCGGTAGGCGGAGCGAGGATTTAATTGCCACCGCCGCCATCTTGTTTATTGTTCTCCACTAATGAGATTATAATGACCGATGGCGGGCGCCCCGCCACCCGCTACGGCGCCAGCGGGGGGTGGGGCCCACCCGCCATGCAGGTAGATCAGTGTAGATTTTTACAACCCAATATTTTGAGCATCATTAATATATAATTTTGTTTTTATTTCAGTTTTTAAGTATAGCACACACGAATTTTTCTAAATAAATACATGTCCTTATTGAAAATTGAATTTTTTTGCGCTTCAACAGGCCAAGAGGCGCAATTACAGAAGCGAAACACATCACAAAACACCCAGACTTGAGTAAGGCCCGGTTGTTTCAAGTTCGATCAAAGTAAGCGGAAATACTGGCTTAAACTGAGCTTAACCTCAAGGTCACGCGAAATCTCGAAGAATTGAGTTGTTTCAAATTTAAATTCGGATTAGGGGTGTTGCAATTGTGTAAAATAAAAATCATAGACAAATGCACGCCAAAATAATTTTGCATATGGCAACACATAATTTAAATTTCATTTGACAGCAAGCAGATCAAAGCCATATCAAAGCAGATGTTTGGAAACATGTCATCAACAATGCTGTTTTACTGAAGATTTCCACAAGAAGATGAAAGGAGACTAGTGGGCTGCATTACGCAACTAATTTAATGTTTTGTTGCTTTGTTTCCACCTAAATGCGTACTGTCCAACAGATTTTCGAAGTAGATTCGAGAATACGATGAAAAGCGCCAGGAAGGTTAGTTATTGACGAAATTAAATGTTATCTTACCTATTTAGTGTTTGCAAGAACAATATGTTTTTATTTGATCTGTATTGTATTTCTTTAGTTTTTCTGTTTATAACCTTTTCTTTGTTTGCAGGTAATAAGAAAAGTGAATCCAAAGCCTACGACTGATATGCAGAATAAATTATATGTGGTTCAGTTAGATATTTTCAAAACCCAACTATCTAAAGAATCGACAGGAAATTCACGAAGTTGTTTTGGAAAGGCATAATGCCAAAAGAGATCTGGCTTAATTTTATTACAAGTTGTATTTTTTATTAAAATATTCATTTTCCCGTTAATAGGTAGGTATATAAAATACAATAAAATAAAAGAATTTCATACACCGAATATATTGTTTTATTACTATTATTCCGCGGACGTCCTCTGCTTCTGCTGCTTTTGACAAACAATTTTCCTTGCCATCCTTTCTTTGTTCATCTGTTCCACATGACCAGACCAGTGGCCATGTCACTGGCTCTGCATACTGAGAATTCCGAGTTCGATTCCCGGTGAGGTCGCAATACATCTTTCTGATTTCTTTAAAATCTAGGTGTTCTTGTCGGACCGCAATTAAAATTGGGCCTTCAGGCCCACTGTAGCATTAAAAATTGCTGTACATTTGGTTTGAGGTCATAGTCCCGGTCTCCTACAATATAGCAATTACCAAATCTGGTACCTAGTACCGTTTGTCGTAACTTGATATTTTGTATGGACATAATAACAAATATATTTCTAATTTTTATAGTGCTCTTCGGCTGACTAAAATGTGGTCTGTGGTCAGCCATTGCTCTGGTAATGGCTGACACTATCCGCAGTCCAAGAAGCAGTATTCCAGATAAATCACCTACGCACCTTTCATGGATATAAATGTAAAATTATCAAAACCCGAGTGAAAAAGAAACCTTGAAAAAAAATATTGTCGACAATGCCCTGCGGTAAAATTCATTTAGAGTTGCGGAAAAATCAATTTCTTCTGACAAAAAAGTATTGTTCGAGATCTAAGTAAATTACTTCTCCTGTTAAGGATATACTGTAGGATCAGTCGATCGTCAGAAAAGCCTGTGTCACCCTACATAATATTGTACATTTCGACACTTTGTATGTAAAATGTCGAAAAATTAATAAAAAAATATTTTATTGACAGATGTCAATTACATTGCGCAGTGCGCATGTGCGACTCTGACCGAGAGTTTAATCTAAAATTTCCGCTCAGAATTCTCTGACAGATTTCGCTTAATCCGATTTGAAACAACCCGTTTTTGAAAAAAGTACTAAAAATTTCAGTTTAAACTCTACGCTTACTTTGATCGAACTTGAAACAACCGGGCCTAAATCACATAGATTAATTGTGACCTCACCGGGAATCGAATCCAGAACCCTCGTTGTTAGAAGCCAGTGTCATGCTCGCTATGCTGCGAGGGCCACCGAATTTAATTAAATTTTTTGAATGTTTAAATTAAAAAAATTAATGAATTCTTTTAATTAAATTTTCCCACCACCATTCCGTAGTGATCATTGCTAATATTTAATTATTTTAGCGCGCGGCGATCTCAAGGCTCCAGTACACATTGGGCCAATGAAAATGCGTTGTCAAGGAAAAAAGGAAGCGGGAATATAAAAACAAACGACACAACGAATAATTAAATCTCATTTATTTAAAATAAAACACGATTCTCAATTAATTCTTATCAACTAGAAGACTTAGCACTAACTTAATAATTACCCTTAGCCTAAACGCAAGCAGTCCGAAATTCACAAAAGTTTAGCGTTTCCTATCACATATCACTACAAAAAACATATCGTTCCCAAAACACGCCGTATTCGCTGTCCGGAGGCCGCGGGTGGCAAGTCGCTCGCTCCCGCGCGTCCGTCGCGGGATCCGCGGTCGGCTGGGGCATGTGGCCACGGCTCTTATTCCAGGCCACGCGCGCTGTCCCGCCGATCATCGCCGGTAGATCCGCGGGCGCGCTGTCCTGCCGATTGTCATCGCTGGGTCCGCGTCGTCGGGAGGTACAGTAGCCGGTAAACATCTTGAAATTTTACGGCGTAGTGGGGGGAAGTTTGCGCATCTACCTTTCCACCAAAGAGACCCAAATTTCGTCTTCTGCGCATTCCCCCCCCACGTCAAAGAATTTCAAGAAGTTTGCCGGCAACTGTATCTGGCCTCCCTCTGGAAATTCTCGCTGTGGAACCGGCCACCGCCGAGGCGCGGTAGCCGTGGCTTCTTGCAGCTTCTCCTTCGCTGACGGTGGCGTCACGACGGGCGCGGGAAAAAATGGCGGCCACTCAGGCAGGTGGTGCCTAGAGCCGAGACTCGCTCTCGCCGGGAGATCGAAACGAACAGTCCGGACGGATATATCTCGTATGTATATATCTATACATACGATATTGTCTGTATGTATATATATATCCGATGTATATCTCTCTTCCCTCTGCGGGAAGCCTCTCCCCCCGCACTCTTCCCCTACGCACACGCGCTGGGTCGGATACGCCGCTGATAGCGCGGGCATAATTAAAATCTTATTCTAAATCAACAATATTATTATAACTTCTATTAAAATTTTACGGCCTAAAATCTAATTATTAAATAAGGCGGCAAAACCAGGAATGTGTTGTTTATCCACATCTGTTTTTGCCGGTACAGAAAAAAGGTCGAGCGGCACACTTGTGTGCGTTCGAGAACTTAGGGACGGAATTCCGAGAAAAACGCGTATCGGAACGTCACGAAGTAAACGATTATATCATACGTACTAAATGTATTGCTCAAAAGATATAGAAATTATTTTCATAACCATTGATATGATATACACCTGGGTGGTTCTGATTTTCACTTCTCAGATGGCAGATCTCCGGCTAGCTATGTACTTGGAGATGGTTACTGAAGAAAGGTGGCGGGAGTTGGAAAGAAAATAATGAAATATATTCATATTTACATATAGTTAATACTAGTTTATATCGTAAAATTTGCACAAATGCCTTATCGTTAATCTATCATCTAATCTTATTATCTACCTTATTCCTAGAAACCTCGTCGCGTTATGGGAGCCGGGGTACTTCCGGCCAGGAAGTCAGCGGGCCGGGCTTTCTCAGCGCCGCGCCGCGCTGCTGTCATCTCGCGTCTCCGTCGTCTGCGTTGGGAGGCTTGGATCGCTCCATCTCTCGTCCTTGTTGGTGATGGACCTTCGCGGTCCTGTTAGCGCCGGGGCCGGCATCCATTGCCTGGCGGTTGGCTGCTTCCGAATCAACCGGATCTCGACCTCTCTATCTAGTTCACTTCACCATTCCGGCTTCGCGATTGCTGAAGCCGGTATGTCACTCTCTATAGACTTCATCCCTTCGTCAGCTATCCGATAGCTGACGGCAGCTATGTTGTTCACTTCCGATCACTGATCACTGTGATAACTGTTAACTGCCCACTGAGGACCTACTAACTGCTCACTACTCTGATAACTGTTGACTCCCTGTGATAACTGCTTACTGGTTTGTTCCGCACTGTGTCCGGCCATTTATCGTCGGCCGTCAGGGCGGATCTCTGCCGGTTCCCTTTGCCCGATCTACCTTCTCGGGGTTGGTCAATCGCCGTCACCTCAGTGTCCAGATAGCCATTGGTTGGCGACAACCCCTTACCTGGCCTCGCCTCCACGCCTGAGTCATTCTGTGATGGACCCAACACGATACGCGGGAACCATTGACGAGACAGACGAAGAAGATTAACCCAATGGCGAACTTGGAGGGCGCTGCCCTGTTTGAGCAGAGTATATGAGGGGCAGCCGGCTTCAGGTGAATCAGTTACGATCGAGATTCGGAGGAGGGAGAAACGATTGAGATTCGGAAGAGTCACGATTGCGAATCGAGAGAAGGAGATCCGAAGTACGGGTCGTAGTTACGGACGTGAATCAGAAAGTGAAGCAGGAAAAGTGAGGTCACAGTCGAACCGAGATCGGGAGTTGAGAGGTGAATCAAAAGTGAGATCCGGACTGCGGAGTGTGGAAGCTGAAGTGAAATCGGGAGTGGAGAGCCCTCAGCGAAAGGGCGAGCCAAGTCGAAGAAACGCCCAACGCCTTGAGTACTCTTTTTATGTATATAACAATCGAGATTTTTGCAGAGACATTTATTTTAATAGTGATTGTTTTCGCATAAGTTAGTTAATAAGTAGATTATATAATTTTTGTGCTTCTTTTCTTTTTATCCATAAAGATAATTAGATAGTTTGAATTTAATTAATGTGACTTTTTCTCAAAAATATCCTATGAGTAAGTAGATTGTACATATCTATGTTGTTTTTTTTTTAACATTAATTAGATAATTTCGAATTTTAACCCTTAACCACCTACCATACGTCTCACAGACCCCGTCGAATTGATAATCGTGAATATTTTTGTGCCCAAGTATCGTACGTACCTTTTCCCCGCGCCCCTAAGTGTGTGATGGCTCCTCTTCTTCGCCTTTCAGCTCGATCCTACTCCTAACTGAGTTTACGCCTTGTTAGAGGCAAACAAGCTATCTATCTACGTCGGGTGAAGGCTCTACGGTTTTTAACGTAGTATTTCCAAACACCCTCGCTTTATTCAAGACCTCCCCAGTTCACGTTGTGTAATTTTTTGTTTCGAACTATAGGGGATGAATTGGTTTTGTGGTAACCCTGACGCAAGCTAAACTTAAATTAAATACTGGGGTATGAAGTTCGTGAATGTTCATGGAAACGCAAACAAAACTACCTAGCACGTCAATTAAGCCCTACGGTGCAATTGCTAAACATACTATGTTCCGTGGCCCTATATTATTTACCTATCATTCCTACGGACTGAAACCACTGCATCTGGTGTAGCTGCGCTTCCAGAGTGCGCGATCCTCTGCTTCCATGCCCTCTCCGCTCGATCCCCCATTGTCCTACCTGTATGGGATCGACCGCCATCCACTGGAAAGGTTAGTGACGTGCCGTTATCACATGCGCATGCACATATAGAGTACATAGATCCCCTGAAAGCCCTCGAGTCCTTCGTAGCCGCTCCTATGGATGATTCCGTCTTCGACGCCCTCGCTGATTAATAATTTTATCTTCCGCCGTTATCTCGCTGTGCTTATTCCTTACGATCTTTTATATTTACTCTGCATTATCTTTATATCAATTACATTGTTACGTTTATTTACTAGCCGGCCTAAGTTCCGTCACCTGTATCTGGCCCTATGTCTCATTCTAGTGGTACGTTGGGTTCTAATGGATAAGGGGTTTGTAGAAGGTATGTGTAAATGTATGTGTACGCGGAAAATGTGGTTGCTTTAAATTCGGCCCCTCCGTACCCAAAGGCTCATCGGTGACTGATCCCATCTTCCTTCTCCCGACACGAGTTCCGGATACGTTGACCTGAGCCTGGATGCGCCTTTTCATGTTGGGCCTCTTCTGTGCAAAGTACCGCACCATCCCTCGCGTCAGTGTCTGGCGTCCGGGCTCAGAGCCAGTTTGCCCCCCGAATTCCAACTCCTCCAGGTTAAACTAAGTTAAACTACGGTATATATACTGAAGCTACTGTAAAGATGGTCCCGGGCCACCTGTCAAGTCAAAAATATGCGAGTGGGGAGGGGGAGTTTCCTAGGCTCCCCAACCCTCGCCTGTGAGCAACTACAGCCCATTGGCCATTCGCGACACTACAGTGACTGCAATCACCCTCCCAGGTAGTACTTATTATAATCTGGTATGCATCAATACGTTCAATCCATTCCAGACGAGGGAAGACATCCGCACGGGTGTTGTGCCACCCGTGAAGAGCCCCCTCATACACTACGTACGAATAGATACATACTAATAAAATATAATATACATACATATACTTACATATACAATACATAAATAAATACTTGTAATGGTTGGTTGCCATGTGGTTTCACGAGGCCATGACCCCTCGTATTAGTAGATGGAAAGGTGGATCTGGACAGTAGGGATATGCCTAGCCCCTGGCCAGGGATGTCGGTGTATTTTCTCCAAATGGTGTACAGCTAGAATCCTGCCATCGATGATGATGGGATCTGCCTAATTTTCTCCGACTGATGTGTAACTGGAACCCTGCCTTCACTGATGAAGATGATGTTGTCACTATCGAAACGTCACCTGATGATATATAGCTGAACCACCGCTAGTGATGATGATGATGATGATGATACTATCGTAACGTTTCCTGACGATATATATCTGAGACACCGCTAATGATGATGATGATACTATCGGAACGCCTCCTGACTATATATGACTGGGACACCGCTAATGATGATGATGATGATGATACTATTGAAACGTCTCCTGACGATATATAACTGGGACACTGCTAATGATGATGATGTTGATGATACTATCGAAACGCCTCCTGACGATATATAGCTGAACCACCGCTAGTGATGATGATGATGATGATGATACTATCGTAACGTCTCCTGACTATATATAGCCGAAACACCGCTAATGATGATGATGATACTATCGTAACGACTCCTGACGATATATAGCTGAAACACCGCTAATGATGATGATGATGATGATGATGCTATCGAAACGCCCCCTGACTATATATAACTGGGACACTGCTAATGATGATGATGATGATGATACTATTGAAACACCCCCTGACTATATATAACTGGGACACTGCTAATGATGATGATGATGATGATACTATTGAAACACCTCCTGACGATATATAACTGGGACACTGCTATGATGATGATGTTGATGATACTATCGAAACGTCTCCTGACGATATATAACTGGGACACCTCTAATGATGATGTTGATGATGATACTATCGAAACGCCTCCTGACTATATATAACTGGGACCCTGCTAATGATGATGTTGATGAAGATACTATCGAAACGCCTCCAGACTATATACAACTGGGACGCTGCTAATGATGGTGATGATGATGATGCTATTGAAACGTCTCCTGACAATATATAACTGGGACACTGCTGATGATGATGATGTTGATGATACTATCAAAACGCCTCCTGACGATATATAGCTGAAACACCGCTAATGATGATGATGATGATGATGATGCTATCGAAACGCCCCCTGACTATATATAACTGGGACACTGCTAATGATGATGATGATGATGATACTATTGAAACACCCCCTGACGATATATAACTGGGACCCTGCTATGATGATGATGTTGATGATACTATCGAAACGTCTCCCGACGGTATATATCTGAAACACCGCTAGTGATGATGATGATACTATCGGAACGCCTCCTGGCTATATATGACTGGAACACCGCTAATGAAGGTGATGATGATGATGCTATCGAAACGCCTCCTGACTATATATAACTGGGACACTGCTAATGATGATGATGATACTATCGAACCGCTTCCTGACTATATATAACTGGGACACTGCTAATGATGATGATGATGATGACACTATCGAAACGCTTCCTGGCTATATATAACTGGGACACTGCTAATGACGATGATGATGGTGATGCTATCGAAACGCCTCCTGACTATATATAACTGGAACGCGGCGATCGGTGGCGACGACGCAACATAGCGAGCAGTGTGTAATCGGAACGCGGCGTTCAGTGACGGTGATGTAATTCGGCGCGTGGCATATAGTTGGGACATCGGCATTCGGTGATGATGACGGTGGTGATGCTGATCTGACTATCCCCCCCCCCGACGATGCACAGACGTATGCGTACGTAAATAAATAAATATATAAATAAATAAATTGATAAATAAATTAATTAATTAATTAATTAATTAATCAATTAATAAATTAATAAGTAATTAAGCAAATGAATAAATAAATAAATAAATAAATATATTATTAATTAATTAATAAATCAGTCAATCAGACAAATAAATGAATAAATAAATATATAGTTAACTAAATAATCAATCAATCAATCAATTAAATAAATAAATAGATAAATAAATAATTTATAAATAGACGAATAAACAAATGGCTGAATGAGAAATAAATAAATAAACAAATAAATAAATATATATATATGAATAGACAAATAAATACCTAATTAATTAATTAACTATTCAATCACTCAAATCAATTAAATAAATAAATAGAAGTAAATGAATAAGTTCGGCGTCGGGCACACGAGCCGCGCGATCCCTGGAAGTTCACACATGCAGAGAAGGGTTATTTGGCAAATTAATTCGCCCCTATTATGGTCAGTACGGATTCAACATGCAAACAACACCTGTGGAAAAACATATGTAAAGTTTACGGTACAGGGGTTAGCTTTCACTGTCGGCGCTTCTTCCGTCTCTGTCTGGGGTGTCGAACCCGAGACCATTCTTCTTAATCGTGCGCCACCTTTATATATCGTTATAATCTCAAAACGGAAAGAGGATGACATGACTTACCCATCTGCCGCCGATTATATCCATTCCAGTGCATCGTAGTTTCACTTTATGTACCTCACTTTATACCTAAGGATTGCGAACACTTGCCTTGCACGCGCATACGATTCACAGGCCCCTAATTAACTATAGTTCGCGACCTAACCTTTGATCCTGCCATCACGCGCTTATAAGTTTCCGTAGCTGGGGCTTAGTATCCAGCCTCGGCAGCTATACGGTGTATATACCTTAATCAAACCGAAACTAGACATTATTTTCTTTTCCTTGAATTTATATTCCTCGAGATACCGGAATTAGACTCTAGCTCGACAATTGTAAGTATTTATATATCTTAATAATACTGCACCATAGTCCTTATTTCCGTCTTACGCATCCGTACTTCCCGGGTCACCGAAACTAAACTCTAATCCTAATGATCATACTCTAATGATCATACGCACCGATATTTTCCATAAAACCGTTACCCGTTATTTTCCGATGTTACCTATTCTTATATTTATCCGAAATACCGGGATTAAGCTTTGAATCTAGGATTCCATGTATTTATAAGTTTTAACAAACCCATGAAGCAACCACTTGTCCACTTGTTGTTGTTAAACAATTAATTGTTTCTATAATATAACCCCACTAGTCTACATCTTGGTAAGGTCAATACATATTACTTTTAGGGTCCGCCGATTTAGTTTTTATTCTTAATATTATTCTTAATATGAATTTATTATCATCTCGAATATTTGATATCTACTCTCCGGCAAATTTTAATATAGTTTAAATCATTTTAATAGTTTATCATTTTAATGTAGTTTAAAAATAACGGGATCCTGTAATTTTTACAAGTATAAACAACCCCAATCTTACCGAAACCATTTTATGTAGTGAAAGACGCGGGATTTATATTCTTCCTAAAATGTAAAATGAACCCGGTCTAGATGAAACATCCTTATTTAGTTTCAGGACAACGAGGTTTACGCGTTCCACGAGGAATATGATATAACCCGATCTAAACGAAGGTAATTTTATATAATTTTAGGACAGCGGAACTTACAAATTTCATAAAGTATATCGTGAAGCCAATCTAGGCGGAGACACTACGTATATTTTAAACAGAGTAAGAGTTTAAATTTTACCATCAAGTCTAATACACCGCAAGAATGTCCTAGGCATAGTAAACAAAATAGCGGTCAAAGCTGTAGTGTTTCTATGTTCACACGTTTTAGCTCAAAACGAATACTATAATTTTCACATTTATAATACAAGACGCGAATTTCTAAACGAATCATTTTAAAATAGTTCTGATTGAAATCTACATGTTTCATATTTATTAAATGAAGGCGCGAATTCTAAACGAAACACTAACATTGCTCAAAAACGGGACCCTATATTTATATATGCTTAAAATGAAACGCGAATTCCCGAACGATAGCATTTTATATAACTAAATGTAACGAAATCTTATATAGTTTATAAATAAGAAGACCCGGCCCCAGGCGGTTTTTATATATTTTCAATATAACGAGGCCCTACAACATCTTTATAAGTATAATACAACCCCGGTCTATCGAAACAATGTACTAGAAGTTTTTATATGTTTGAATACATGATATACGTTTTTTTTTTATACGCGTTTTTATACGCGAGATTTACGTTTTCGTATAATACAAAGTAACCCAAATTATACAACCGCGAAGTTTACATCACTCCTAAAGTATAACCAGAACTAATTGAAACATTTTTTCATAGTTTAAGTCCGCGAGGCAAATATCTTTCATAAAATATAAAATAACCGAATCAAATTAAACATATTTTTACCTTATAGACTTTCCCCAACGCGCGTAATCATCCCGGCCACATGAAACGGTTTTATATGTTTTAATAGCGCGGGACCTATGTTTTCCTATATAATATAAGATAACCCGGGCCGAACGG
>JADDOH010005446.1:0-10725 GCA_016648135.1 Agrypnia vestita
TCTTTATATGTAACATCATTGGCCGACGTTTCGGATCCCATTGCAGGGTCCATCATCAGGGCAGAAAACCTGAGAATATTTTTAACATCAATACGCGTTTCCCATAAAAATAACTTCGTCTCTGTAAAACTTCTATAATTCATCTTAATTAATAATTATCCCTCTGAGGACAGAATCCAGTTTTGTATTCTCAGAACACATTATCCTATATTTATATGTATTATGCGTGTATGTATCAAGCAATTAAATGACTTTTGTCCAATAAACGCTAATTTATCGGCAATGAAATGAAATGCATATAAAATATTGTTACAAATTAATTAGGTAGGAATGTGACCGTATCTAAAATAAATCTCGCTTCGTTATCGTAAAGTTACACAGACGTTGCGATCGAGTTCAGTATTATATGTTCTATATCTATATTTCATTGCGCGTCTCTACCGTGACTGGAAGTTTGCAAACTAACTGGGTTCCCAAACGAAGAAATTCGACGACGAAATGATGGAAGTCGTCAAGTTCTATGGTTTCACTATGCGCGTCTCTCCATACCTAGAGATGTATCTTCTAGTTAAATAAGTAATTGTATATTTTTTGTATATTTTTATTTTTCAACAAACAGACCGCGAATAGGTTGTTATTGACCCTAATAGATGGTTAGAGAGACATTAAATAAATAAATAAATAAATATAGCTTTATTCCAGAATGTGGGGAGGTTCGTGCAATCCCACACATTCCATATAAAAGAAAATACACACATTAAAAATATTATATAAAACAGAAGAGAAATAGTAAAATCATATAAAATAGAAGTATTAAAAGTAATCAAAAGAAATATATGGTAAATTAGAGTAAAAAGTATATAAATTTTATGATCGATGGTTAAAAATGTTCTTAGGTTTTCACGGCCGTTCAGAATCTTCTGTTTTTAGGTTTCTGAGATATTTTGCCGTGTTTTTACGACCTTTCTGGACTCCGTTTTGGATTCCATTACAAGGTCCATCATTAGGGCTGATGATATAATTAACATCATAATTTTTTTTATTGGGAAATCAATCTAAAATGTAAACTTTTATGTTTAGGTACTATTTGACATTATTTTAATTTAAAATAAGAATTGTTTTCATTTTATTTAAAAATGAAATCAGCTACATATTCTTTTTGAAATTGGATTCCATATAGTTTATGGTTACGGATGGATTGGAGATTTTGAGACATGTATGAACTCTTTCGTAAATGACACCTATTGTTCCATTTTCAAATGGCTACCAACTTTTTATAAAGCAAATAATCCCAAAAACTTTTGAGTATAATATGCTAGATTAAGCCAGAATGAGCGAATCAAATTTTTATTATGCAGGATGTATTTTCCTTACAGTTTTATATTTTAATTAAAAAATATTTTTTATATTTAAGAGCATACTGGAAATTTTTCGTAATTTCAAACGGGTAATATAGCGAAATTAATAATTGCAGTTCCCCGGATTCGAAAAATTCAGGGTTCGTATTCCAGAGGGAATCACTTTTTTTTTCATAGACTGACTTTTTACTATATATCTCTGTAATTGATTAAACAAAATTATTTTACATAAGCACAATACACAACATGCAAAATTAGCATAATACACAATATACAAAATAGGTTCAGTTTTCGGATATTTACAACATCATGCATCATACTCTCAAAATATCATCTCACATAATATCATAACACAATTAACAACATAAACATGAAGTAAAACGCAGTACTTGCAGCGCGGCGCTATGAATACTCGTTTTCGCTTGAACTGAGGTTGTAAAATGTTTTCAACCAAACAGCGCAAATCCAAAACGTGATATTGTTGTAAATTTTGATATTTAAACATAATCGTATCTGTTCCTTAAATGAAAGATTCCTTAGATAAATAGTAAAAAGGCATTAGGTACTATAAAAATATGTATAAAAGTATTTTATCTATTTACAAATAAAGATTTTTACTAAGAAAGTGTTGGCTTTAACCTCGTTGTGTCGAATTCTTGACAATATATTCATACAAATTTAAATAAGATAAAAAATATTTTAAATAAGATATAAAGTATAATTTTAAAGAAGAAGATAAATAACAAATGTACAACTTTGAATTGGTTTTACGGTGGAATTGTCAAATTTTGCATTGTGTAATTAAGCCAGCTAAAACAGGTCATAAGCTCTGTGGCCACCTATATAAATACTTGCTTTTACAGGTTTATATTACATATGGCCACCACATGTTTCCCATTTAAAGTTATTTTGTTTAAAAAATGAAATAAAATGGATTCTCTACCATATGTGACCAGGAAAGTAATGAATATAGCTTAAAAGTTTAAATATATAGACTACAGTAAATGTAAATCTAAATATACCGAACAGCTTACTAGGGAAAGAAGATAAGAAATATATACCAAATTTATATAGGTAAGTCTTGAATTCCAACGGAAAAATTCTTCATCCTTAAATATGTGCTGTCTAAAGACCCTGTTCACAAAAGTGTATCTGCCAAAAATGCAAATTAAAGTGTAACTACAAAAAATGCAAAAACCTCCAGCAGATCTTAATTTTCACTCAAAGCAGACACAGAATTAAAACGTGTTTTTAAGTTTTTTTATTAAAACATGCTGTATAAGCCGTGGTCCAGTGCACAAAGCTTTTAAAGATAAAGACGCTTTATAGTGGTACTAATTTATGAAGAGAGTCACTATCAATTTATAAATTGTACAGCCTTTGTATTGAAAAATATAAGCATGAAAACGAAATGTCCTTTATTTCAAAAATCACCTACACCCGAATATTCGTAAATAATTTTAACCCGTCTTTTTTTCTCCTCAAAAAAACAGTTTCTGATGTGCAATAATTCATCGGTGGAAGACAAAGTTGATTCTAACAGCAACTATAGTATAAATTTAGCAAGACGTCATGAAGCCAATTCTGGAAAGGTCCTAGTTAAAATACGTGCTGCTAATGTCGCTACGTTTAAAAGCGCAACGTTTGACTTGCATATTCTTGAAAATTCAGCTGTACAAATGTAATACAGCCGAAAATTATGTGCGTACAATTTGACTATTTACGAGGCTTTTCCTACAAACCCTGCCCATTGTTACATATAGACAGAAATTAATCGACAACATGGTGGTTGTGAAATAGGTTCAGCCTTGCAGGCTTGGATAAAAAATTGGATGAAAATGTGAGAGAGATATCATTGTATTCAGATTCCCGCTCTGGAAAAAACCACAATCAGTCTATAGCATCATTATCATATAACTCAAACGACTCTAAATATATACAATGGAATCAGGACATTCTTACATGGAAGTTGATTCTATGCATAATAGAAACATATTTGTATAAACCTATACTCTGTCATCTGAACTCTCTGCCTTCCCCTGCGGAGAAACGATATGATGGTTAGCTAGTTATTAAATAAATATTTTATAAAATATAATTAAAAATCTGTCCTTAGTTTATTATATCATTGCCTGTCCTCCATTTTTCCTATCTCAATCTAAGAATAAATAATGACTATTTGCATTTTTTTCTTTGATGAAAACTGGCCAAATGCTTTGGAAATTTTAAAAGCTACGATATGAAAATTTAAACAAATATTATAAGTAAATTAATTTAAGTAGCAACATTTCTATACACACAAAAATAATCGAAAGTGTAAATAAATTATTAATTTTTGTAAATCGATATAAAAACTGTAAAAATGCTTAAATGTCTTTCCTGAACATTTTACACTAAGTTGGTCACTTTCTCTTGTATAAAGTAGTTAAGTGGTTTCTCCCCTTTATCAAAATGTGGGTTTCCGTTTCACCCGGGTCGGCTCCGTTCCGGGTCACTCCTCCAGCGGCCGGCTGGCTCCATCAGCGGATCTTTGACAAATTGCCGGGGACGAGCCCGCGGGGGTCGGTTGTTTCTGCTGCCCCGCCCCCGCCCTTCCGCCTCCCACCCCCCTGACCTGTTGACTGTCGGCTGCGTCACGACCTCGGAGCCCGAGTATGGCGACTTCAAAAATGGTTCAAAATGTTTTTTTAATACTTAAGGGATTACACGATCCCCTTTACATTTATAAATTGAGTTAAATTGTGCAAGATGGAGATAATTTTTTATTGGTACATAATAAACTATTATAATTTTTGAAAATTTCTGAAAAGAAAATGGCCACATAATGTCCATACCCGTAGAGTTCTTCTGCTACGACTCAGATGCAATTTTCCTTAGTACGTTTTTTTGTAAAATTGGGAGCACTATAAAAAGAAAGACCTTGACTTTCTTTTCTTCTACATCCCGGTGAAATATGTACTTGGAAATAATAGTTTAATGTGTACCTTTATAAGTGTAAATAATTTCAGACTCTTGGCTTAGTTTAACCCCTTAACCAGACCAAGCAGAATGGTTGATGAGATAAAACAGGCGAATATGTATTGTCAGATCAATCCTTCGTTTTCCGAATTCTTCGTAACCTTGAAATTACCAGCTTGCTATCCTTCCAAGACACACTATGATCTTCCAGACTCCAGACAAACTCTTTGAATTAATTAATGTTTAATTAGTTAACAAATATCACTGGACAAGATTTAAAGTTCTTTAATTCACATTAATTTCTCACTGTTTATTGTCACTAGTCTCAATTCTTGTATCTGGTTTCACTTTCTGTGGTCTCATCTGGCTTGTCAATTCACTGTGTGTTCAGCACGACGCCACCACATATTTATAAAAATCCTAATATTCTGGAATGTTCCTTGGAAGACTTGGACTATGTGTAGTTCTCAGTGTTTTAGACTCTCGTGATAATATTCAAGGGTGAAATACTTTTCAAAAAGTTTCAACAAAAAAAAATATTTGTCTGACATCTAGAATTTTGTACTCTTAAAAATGGATTTCGCTATCGTCGTACTTTGACATCGGAGCACATAGCCAGATAACCTATGATCTCGCCCAGCCGCAGCTGCCCGACCACCCTTCTGACGTCACCCTTCATTGCGGGGGTGGCTCAAGATGGGCGCATCATTTTTTAGATAAGAGGTTCAAACTGGAGATTCTTTTTATTTATCCCAGCATCAAAACATGATATTTTTTAGGTATCTAGACAACAGGTATTTTATACGAACCGCACCGTGGATGTTTTGGGGTGCGATTCTAGACGTTTCGCTGGAGTGGTATCTCAGCGTTATCAGGAGAGTGCCCTATCGCTGCGGAGGTCAAAGACGTACGGAGTATGCATATTTTATGACAAGTGATTTTTTTTCTGTATATAAATAAAAGCTTTCTCGTTAAATTCACAGACTAACAAACAATTACGAACTGAACGGTGCCGTCAATTCCTCGAAACTCCTCTCGTCCTCTCCTGTATCAGTTTCACTTAGCAAAGCATCCCAATATTTTCTTCATCCCAATATATATAATATTTCGTTTATTGAAAACAAAAATTACACACAAGAATTTTTTTATGTTGTGAATATTATCTCCCGTGAACTTGAAAATTATGCTTTGTGAAAAAACCCTGAATTGCACAATAAACTAGTTTTAAGCTTATTTTATACAGATTTTCTAAAAAACAATATTTTACCATTTTAAATTAATAATATAATTTTTATTATAATTTTTTTTAATAGTGACCCTGTGAATATCTTGGTTAAAATTAAATATTAGGTACAATATTTTCAAATTAGATGGAATAAAACAATATTTACTCTACTTGAGTTTCATATTATAATAAATATTATAATAATTGAGTTTCAAGAGTTACAGAACCTTTCCTCGATAGGTGTATTATTAAACTAACTAGATCAAAATACAGGAAGCATAGCTTAGATGAAAATTCGTATAAATAATTAGGTACTGACAAAATGGGCTAGATTTATTAATTGAAGGTGGAGGGTAGTTGTAACGGGTATATAAAGAGACGAGGAGAGGAGGAGAGGACGTGAGGAGGAGAGGAGGGGAGGAAGAGAGGAGGAGAGGTGGAGAGGAGGAGAGGAGGAGGTGAGGAGATGAGGAGAGGAGGAGAGGAGGAGAGTAGGAGAATGAATGTGATATTGTTAAGAAACTTATTAATTTGTTTATTTTAGTATCTTAATGCGTGACGGGATGAAGAATGTTTGAATGATTGAAACTTTTGATTGTTTTTCTTAATGATTGAAATTTTAAAATTATGTTTACTATCCATGTTTTCCAGAAAATATATTTATAGTTGTATGAAATTTGTAGAAGTATTTTCGGTGTATTAACTAATAAAAATCTCTACATGAAATTTCTTAAATACAACCGGCAAAAATACCACCTATGCGAAGAGACTCATTACGCAAAAAAAAAAAATTTCTTCTATAGTGACCGGGAGATTTTGAAACCATCTACTGATAAAATATATAAAAACTCTCTTTGCATAGGAACTCTCTCACACACATACGAAATATACCTGACTTTTATAGCTAATACCAGAATTTAAAAAAAAATGTTGCGCGCAATACTTTTGTAACCACAGATCAAAAGTTTGATATATTTTCTATTTATTAATGTAAATTAGTCTCTTTTATATATAATAATTTATTAAATACTAATCGCACTACATTCAAATACTAAATATACAATACACATAAATGTACATGTAAAATATATTTAAATGCAAATATACATGTTGCTAGAGCGTGCCGAAGACACTTGTAATTGAGATAATGGGCAAAGTCTTCACTTATAATGTTTTATTATCAGAGTATCATAAACCTATTATCCTGTTAATGTCTCTAATATATAATAAATAATAAAAAAATAAAAATAAAAATAAAATAAAATAAGGGAAGGGGAACATAGGGAACGATAGTCCAGAGCAATTTTTGTACAACAAGCACTATTTTCGTTTATCTAACATTAAAATTCTTATTATATATTTATTTCATTTTCTATTTATTTTATGTTTTCGAACTATTCTGCCATCGGGACTTTAATAATGTTTTTTTTATGAATTAATGGAGCTTTGTGCTGTTAATGCTTAATTTAATTTTGTTCTAGTCACTTAGAATAAATTAAAATGGAAAGAAACGTGATTTGAATTTTTGTAAGTTTCTTTATTTTGTAATTAAAATTCGAGATGTCTGTGGACAGACTATCCCTGGAGGGAAGCGTCTTAATTAAATATTTAAAATTTACAACTGCACAACAAATATTTTACCTAGAAACTGTTGGATGAAGAAATGATTAAAATTAAAACCAGGATCATTAAAGGTAGAAAAAATATTTAATAATAAGTTTTTATCATGTAAATGGGATATATAATTGTGAATTACGAGCGTGGTATACGTATTTGGTTATGGCATTATTAAAAACAAATTTGATTGCTTTATGTTCAAAGTTTGATATATGTTAAATAGAAAGATATACAAAAAAAATATATCAATCGACAAAATATTTTGTCGAATGATATATTTTTTTATATAAAAAACACCAACTGATAAACCTTCAATTTCACTACGAAAAAATAGAATGAAAGTTTATTATTTATTGACACTTAATAAAACTTTGTAATACACACACGTTTAGATATTTGTCACTAGTTTAGTTTCTAAAGGAGCAGTTGCATTCAGCATCAGGTGTAATTAATAATTTATTATACATAACGTGTGTAGAAAACAAAGTTTAATTTTGATTTAGCGTTTTAAGAAATGCCATTAAATATAATAATTTCGTTGTCTGTCCGTTCGTCCGTCCGTCCGTCCATCCGTCTATCTGTCTGTCTGTCACTGGAACTTTGTGTAACGTCCGTAATTTCGTTTGAATTTACGGTTAAAAAAGTAACCCATAAAAAAGTTTTTATTATACTCCCTTTCTTTGTAAAATATAACAATAATTAAAGATGAATTAAAACATATAACATAACACTAAACTTACAGTAATTTAATATATTTCTAAAACGTCAGATATTTTGATCTTTGATAAGACACTTCATGCTTTGAAGATAAAATTCTTAAAACATTTGTCAGTCAATTTAGATTTTCGACATTCGTAGTGAAGTACCTATTATGTATACCGACGGATTAATTCAAATTTAGAAAATATTCCGCGACGTTATCGGGCCGCCGTTGCTAATCAAACTTTTCTAATGATTCCAATTTGAAAAAACCAATAAAATTTCTAAAAATCCGAAATTATACTATAATTATTTTTTTTTTAACGAAAATTTGATAGATCTTCTAGATCGTCGCCACGAGTCTGCTTGCCAAGTTTCAGCTCGATTGGATCACGGGAAAAGGGTCAAAAATCGATCCAAAGTTTTTGTTGACGGTAAGCAAGCAGACGCCATGAGTTAATATAAAGGGAGTAAAAAACGAAATTAATCGGCCGGAGAAGGGGGTTGAACCCGGGCCACCAAACACGAAGGCGGGAATGATAGCGATGTTGATATCGAAAAAAACAATTTATTTCAAAATAATTCTGCATTTGAATATATATTTGTGTGCTTTGTGCAAGGTATTCTGCAGCAGTCCTGCATTATCAAGAAAGAACTTTAAGTGATAATTTTCGATCGCGATCATTCTAGAGAGTTCTGATATATAAAAGTGTTGTTAACTATTTCCAAATTAGTCCAACAAAGTAGCTGTGAGGGTTGTAGCTAAACGTTTAAGTATTTTTTTATAGAAAATATTTTCCTGTATTCATAATTTTATATTACAGTTAATTGTGCATCTCATGGAGTAACTACATTCAAAATTAAATACCTATATACGGAAGGTTCGTCAGTCCGGACACCAGCAAGTTAGTCCTTTTTTCATAGCACAGGCTTTTGGCTCAGTTTGAGAATAGTAAAATTACTGACGCGACACATATTCCGTGTTCGTCCGTGTATACTTATTTTTACATGATAACATTTTTGTACAAGTTAAAATAATTTGTATAGTAGTTTAGTAAAATTAAAATACTGCAGATAAGTCTACATGCATAGAATGTAATTGATTTTATTGACCTTGGCATCCGCGCGTTATATACTTGTGCGGTGATTTTATATCCCACGTAACTTATATTTAATTTATAATAACTAATAATAATAATAATAATTTATAATATTTTAACTGTATTCAACTTAAATATCATATTATAAAATGCGAATACACATTCTCGTACGAATACGTAGTAATATTCTCCAAATTGTCATAAGATCTCTAGCTTATACCTAAGTTTCACACTAGGATTATATTTCAGGTAGTATCACTAACCCATCAGGCAGATTGGTATCACTAATCCATCAGGTAGATCAGGATCATTAATGACCAGTAGATAAAATAGGTATGTTAAAAAATATAATAAAAAAATACTTAATCTAGGTTTTTTAGATGCCATCTTCACCTTGGCTTTGTGTAGTCTAAGTAGGTACTCGTGACTTATATTTAAGGGTAGGCGTTGGACTAAAACGCACACGGCATTTTGGGTAGGTTTGGGGTAAAGGGTTGTTAGCACAGGCATGTCAGTACACCCTTTTCACGAGAGATAATATAATATATTATGTGAGATAAATAGGCACCCGTAGAGGATTGGCTGTATGGTGTAAATGTAGATATTTGAGTACCCGATTAGATTAGACCCATTAGGGTTTATTTAATATTCACGTTGTATCTCATCTGTAGGGAATGTGAAACTCTCGAGAGAATTCCTCTAGCCGTCAACAGTAGGTATCGACATTTAAAAAGATTGTTGAATGTAATGTTTCGAAGATTTGAAAGAAAGTGTAAAGTCAAGATAGTAGAGGGTGATTCTGTAATTATTTGAGGATTTAATAGTTTTTTTTTGCCTAGTGACAATTATTTTGATGTGAATACGTCTTTAAAATCGGGTCAAAGTGTGGGGCGTAAGTTTCAAAATAGGTCAGGCTTTAAGCGTTTGTATCTCAGAAAGTATAAGACACATGTGGATATGAATTAATATACTGAATAGGGATAGATGTATAATTTATTTAAATTGCATCAAACGCGCTAGAAAGTTACCCAAGTGGTACAAATTGTCACGCGCAGACAAAACCGTGGATTGTGAACCGAATTCGATTGAGGCCATGTAAGCTCCTTTGTGAGTATTATAATATTATATTTATTTATATAGTAGATACATAATAATGTTTTTTATAATAAATTAATTCTATGCTACAATATTTTAAAGGCTAATAATACATAATAAATAATAAATAAATACACCTCCCATAAGCTCGAGCTTATGGGAGGTGTATTTACAAGCCAAATTAAAGAATAAAAGCAGAAACCATTTTAGATGTAGTGATTTTCATTATAAAGAAACCATTTGAGACATGTGGGCAATGTAACAATACATTGTTGTCCAAAATCAAGGATTGGACTTCTTTCTTAAACTGTTCGTATTTTAGAATGTTTCTTTCTTGAAATTTGTTTTGCGACAACAATTTATTGTACCATTTAACTCCCAAGTGTATATAGTGATGTGGTGCCATGGTGGTTCTTAAATTTGGTATCTTTATTTGCCCCTTTGTTCTATGTCTTTATACAGTCTAAGGGGTGAGATTTATTTATAAAATAATCTTTGTAAATTTGGCATAGGGAGTTAGTTTTGTATATTTTATGTATCTATATAATATGTTATGTACCCATGTGAAATAAGACATTTTTGGGGTTGAAATGAACACTTTTGAAGAAGGTATTTAGCTAACGAAAATGCGCAGAACGTGGGGTTTGCATATAGATTTTAAGACAAATGAAAC
>JADDOH010005447.1:0-15219 GCA_016648135.1 Agrypnia vestita
GATTCCCGTCCGAATGGTTTTTTTAGTAAAGGGATCGATGAACTACCTATGAGATGGCAAAAGTGCATAGATAGCAATGGTACAAACTTTGATTAAATAAAAATATTATAATAAAAAAAAATCGGCTTTATGTTCCTCCCATACTAAACGCCAATTTCATATGTAAGGACCTAATATAAAAATGTTATTTATGTTAGGGATTTGAGGAAATCTTTCTGTCAGACAGGGAATAAAAACCGTAAATTCACAAGTGATAGAGTTTATTAGTTAAATGATAGAAAGAAAGCAAAGAATTTTAAAGTACGTAATAATAGTAGACTTATAAATTATGTACCTACTGACCCACCGTATACTGAAACGCTGGGGGTTTCATAGCTCGCCACTATCAATTGTTTGTTTAAATGACAACATTTTGTCAGAGAAAGTCCATTCGATGACGATGGTCATACAATTGCAAATATTGACTATGTAATTATCAATTTCGTCCGTTTGATAACTTATCAGTTACCCGAGGACTATGGTCATATTTTTACTAAAATTTGTGGATTAAGGGTGAGGGTGAAAAACCAAAATAAATAAAAAAGAGCCAAATGAGGGTGAAAAACCAAAATAAATAAAAAAGAGCCAACGGCACGCGGTGTTCCCAAGCGGTCACCCATCCAAGTACTGACCGCGCCCAATGTTGCTTAACTTCGGTGATCGGACGAGAACCGGTGCTTTCAACGTGGTATGGTCGTTGGCAAAGGCAGCGAGTTGTGAATTAGTTATATGTAGTATCAAAATATTACCTGTATGGTATTTTCAGTGAAAGCTGAGCACCAAGGTGACAGACTTTTTTTGTTCCAGGCTGATTCAAAAGCACACGTTTTAAAAATGAGTACTGCAAGATCTGTAAAAAAGCACATAAATTTTCAAAAATCTATTGTTCATTTTATAGGTACTTTCATTTACAAATTGATATTACTTTCATTTACAAATTGATATTAATCATATATACCTACAAGGTATCAATCTATACCTATAAAACTCAGTGTCTGTCTGTCTGTCTGTTCTCTATACAAATCCACACCGTTTGTCCAATTCGATTCAAATTTTGCATACTT
This sequence comes from Agrypnia vestita, assembly GCA_016648135.1. NCBI lineage: Eukaryota > Metazoa > Arthropoda > Insecta > Trichoptera > Phryganeidae > Agrypnia > Agrypnia vestita. Next base: position 1,104 of record JADDOH010005447.1, read on the forward strand.
ATGCTTTGGGACCCGGCAGGTAACATAGACAACATTTCCCCCCTATATACCCCTTCCCCTCCCCCTGACATATTTTCGAGGTAAATCTGTACCGTTTGACCGATCGGACTCAAAATTTGGAGACTTATTCTTTAGGACTCAGCGGGTAACATAGGCTATATTTTTTATACCTTCTCTTTTACCTTCTCTCCTCTCCCTGATATATTTTCGATACAAATCTATACCGTTCGTTTCCCCATGTTTGTTTGTTTCCTTTGTTTCCCTCCACAAATTTATTTTCAACTTAATCCTTAACCCGTGCAACGCCGGGTATGAGCAGCTAGTAATATATAAGATGATACAGAAGTAGCAATATTGCTGATTTCAGATTCAGAATACGGCCGAAGCCGTGCTGCCTCGCATGATGATAATGTCGATTGTTTAGAGCTTACTTTTAATACTTATACTGATTTAAGCGCCAACACTTTCGAAGCAGAGTGGCGCAGCGGAAGCGTGCTGGGCCCATAACCCAGAGGTCCGTGGATCGAAACCACGTTCTGCTAATGTATATTTTTTAAATTGATTGATAATAATATATAGGTAATAAGTATTAAAACACATTTTTGTTAAAACATTATTTTAGATAAAAAAATTATAAAAACGAAATAGTGAACATCAACTGAAAATATTAACCTATTCCGTAATATTTGACATGAGATCTGTGAACGATAATGTGAAGTAGTTAACAAATATTGTACGTAGATGCAACAGATGGCGTTAAAAAGATTTAAAAAAAGTATACTCGACGACCTTCGCTTAAAATACGTTTATAGTGCCGCGCCAACGCGAAGCCTCCGTGGCGCAATTGGCTAGCGCGTTCGGCTGTTAACCGAAAGGTTGGTGGTTCGAGCCCACCCGGGGGCGATGAGTTTTTTGCTTTTTTTTGGTTCCAGCATATAAAATTTATAAAAAATAAACAATTATCTCTTTGTTTGCTTATTTTTTTAGAATTGCAATTTGATAAGTACAAAAAAAAATCATTTTTGTCCAACCCTCGTAGGTACTCCATTGGCAATGAGAAAAACCTACATCAAGATCCTACGAGAAGCAGGGGAGATTTTGGACTTCCACAAACGAAACTGGCAGGAACACGAAATAGTTTGTACATAAAAGTCTTAAATTATTCAATGAACTGCCAGCAAATGTGAAAGAAGTAAACAGTCTCACTACTTTTCGTAGATTAAGTGAAAAGTAAGTTTAATGTATGATCATGTTATGTTGTTTCATGTTTATTTTCTTTATAAAATTTTTTTACTTTGTGTTAAATGCGAAAATGTATTTCTATTTATGTTGATATATTTTTGGAATATTTTTGATATATTTTTGAAAAATGTTTTAAAAGAACCAAGAACGTGTAAAAAAAAAAATATATGTGTTTGTGAAAATACCACTATATTTTAATTTCAGTTTGATAAAAATCCAAAACTCTTACCGTGTGTTATAATCTGAGATAGTCCAAATTTTTTAGATACATGGTTCAAGGAGTCCTTCATTTCTTTGCTTTTCAAATAAAGGTGCAATTCCTCAAATGTTTTATTATTTTTCTTTACCATCTGCAGCCATTTTGCACAGCTTTTATAAAACTAAAAATAAAAAATACATTTGATATTTATTCTTTGGTATTTTTGCTGCTATGCTATGACTTCATTTCTCCATGAGGTAGACAGAAAGGATGCCACAACTTTATTTTCTGACACCCCACTCCTACTACATATTTATGTTTGTCACAAATACCTTCTGGTTATTCATTTTCATCAAGTTACATTATCAACTTTGTTTATGCAACCTCTTGAGTTTAAATATTTATCTAACTGGTTACCACCATTTTTTTTATCACCCATATGAAAAAAGAATTGTTTTCCAGATTGATTGGATAACTATGTAAATTTAAATAGCTATATAAACAATGATAATCGTCCGTATTCCGAAAATAGCAATATTGGTATCTTAAGATTGTTATCCCAACACTTAATAGACGATAATAAAAATAAAAAAGAAACGGGACATAGGTATACATCGGCATTTGTTGTACTCAAATTGTATATTTCCATACATCTCTCTCAAAGTAAATACAAAAGTGGAACCTCTCATAACGAGCAAAAGAATTTGTGAAAAAATTGTCCCTTAACGAGCGACATTTCACATAACGAGTGGCGCACAAAGGGGAAGTCGCATAACGAATGACGTACTTGTGAGCCGGGACTTCCGCATCAGTGCATCAGTCTCTGTTTATTTTTTTATAATATTGTGTTCAGACATTATTTGTATTTTTTTTAGTGCAAATTTTAATAACCCTTGCAAAAATGTACCCGAAGAAAAAGCCACAACAAGATAGCCATAAGAGAATAAAAATAACTGTAGAAATGAAACGTAAAATCATTGAAAATAAGAATGAGGTGCGAGAGTATCTTGATATAGCGCGCATGGGAAACTGTTGCATCGTACATTGAGAAGCATCATCCTAATAAGGAGGTGGCTATGCATGCTACAAATTTATTCAATAATAATACTGTGTCACATATTCACGAAATTTTAAAACATTGGCAAAAACAAATGTCTCTAGACAGCTTTCTAGTTAAAAAGAATTAATTATTTGTCATAAATTCATAAATAATAAGCTGGTTTCGATTTTGTTACTGTTTTTTCCAAATTGAAATCACATTCCAGGTTGGTACGATCCACATGTATGTAATTTTATTTGAATAACTTTATAAATAAAAAAACAAATATTTTTTTCAGCATGCAACGCATTATCGTATTTTATATTGATTTATGTGGGAAAATTTGTTTCGCTTAACAAGTGTTTCACATAACAAGCAAGATTCTGGAACGAATTATGCTCGTTTCCACTCTACCTTTATTTGCAGTGCCCGGAATCTGCAATGCTTTTAGAAAAGGGATTGATTTCTCCCGTGTCTTCTTATTCAGGAGGTCTGGTCTGACAGAGCTTCAAATGGATTACTGAAGTACCTATCGCAAACGTAACCTCACTATTCTAATGCCCTGATTAAAATCACTCGAAATAAGTACTAAAACTGCATTTAAAGCTTATAGTAAATAGATTTTTTTATATGCACTTATTAATTTCTTTTCCCATACGTCCTAATGTAATACTTTGGAAAAATTGTCATTGTCGCTTTGGACTTGTAATTATATTTTAATGTTTGGCGGATAACCGTCATGTAGTTCTTTCTCCCTCTCTCTCTCAAGTAAAAATTGAAAGAAACACACACCGACAGAAACCCATGTCTGTTTATTTTATTCTCATTTATTAAATGTTGGGATAATAGTAGCAGGTCATTCCCAGATATACCTCGCGCAAACTATTGACATACCATCCTCTTTTTATAACCATATTATATATGACAGTTGACTTAAAAACTTTTCTTTAAAATCACCTTCCGCAGAGCCCTTTGTTCTCTATCACAAATTAAAAAGAATTAGATAAAAATTCAACATAATTTTTTTGACAGAATTTATAAAATATAAGTGTAAAAATAGCAAAATAAAACAAAAAAAGACCCTCAAAAATATATCCCTAAAGCCCAGTTGTCTCAAGTTGGATTAAAATAAAAGTTTGTTTAAAGCATAGATTTTTACAGAAACGGTTTTTGTTTTGTATTGTTTGATTGGTGAGAACACAAAAATCTGTGCTTTAAACAAACTTTTACTTTAATCCAACTTGAAACAACCGGGCCTAAGGCGGTCCGATTTCCATAATTGGTATAAACAAAATTTAGCCATTTCTTTTTGCGTAATCCAGCTAATGTTATTTAGCACAAATCTAAGCTTACCCTCAAAACCGGGTCATGATTTTCAGCACAAGAAATCGTTACAAAGTCCTTCACACCTTTTCCAAACAATCCCTCCGCAAAATATTCCGCACTTTCATTTGTTCTTTGAGTAGACGTATGTTTAAACTAGAAAAATGTGATATTATTAATTAAAAATAGAAATATACATATTCAAGTAGCTTATTTGAACTAGTGGTAAGAGGCTAGCCTACTTAGTTCAAACCCAGTCTTGCGAAACCAGTAAGCCTGTAAAAAAAATTAATAGAAATATTATGTAGGTACATACTTATAATTCAATGTGTGCAAAATATTTTAATACATATATCCTTTATAACTTTTTTAAATGTTATTTTTCATTAGCAATATAATATATCTATTACCATGTTCTATAGGTCTAGAGGAATAGCTGGGAGATCAGTCTTAAATAAATCACTCTGAATTTCCTATTTAGGTGATTAAATAGCCAATCTGATCTCTAAACTTTTATTTTATTTCACATAAAAAAGTACTTACATGTAAAAATTAAGATTTACATTATTCGTTCGACTTCTTGAAAGTTATACAGGGAGTAACAGAGCTAGTCCACAATACTTTACAGATGGATTCCTGTCTTGATTATGAGTCGAAAATGTTCAAGCAACCGTAACCTAATATCAAGTTAAATTCAAATTGCCAATTTAATCGAAATCAATATATCCCTCGTTTGCATTATGAATATTTTGTTATGAATATTTTAGTACAGTCAGTTCTCAATTTACGACGAGGTTCGGTTCCGAAACGTCAGTCATAAGTCTAAATAGTCGTAAGTCAAATATCATACAAAAATAAATAATATAATTATAATAGACATACATATGTATATCAAAATTAATAGACTGAGCGGTTCGTTGTTTTTGCAGCAAACACAAAGTTATGGATAATTTTAATTTTTGCATGCAATCTTGGACGACTTTTAAATGTTTGCAGTCAGCAGGCAGTGTAGTGGTCAGTCGACAGGCAGTGAAGAATGACACTACGGCGGTTTACCTGAAGAATTCGGTAAGTGATGAAAATTTCAAGTTTAAATGTCCCTGGAGAAAACCCTGAACCAGAGCGTTATCAGGAGATTTGCCCTGACAAAAACTAAAATTGGTTGCAGAAGCGTGCAATCAATCAATAGAATCGTGCAAGATATATATGTATACGATATATATTTGACAAAAGCTATGAAAAGTACATTTTGTAAACATTTTTCATCATAAGTGCAAATGGTCGTAATTTGAGAACTAACTTTTGAGATAATTTAAGGCCCAGTTGTAAATTGTAATAAATTCCTCATTTTATTTTAGGATCGTTGTGATGCACGACTAAAAACCTAGATTTCTAGTATGTGCCAAACTTTCACCATACTTATATTATTTCTAATTTTATGTAACAAATTTTACATATTGCCAATCGACGTTTTCTTTGGTTTGCAAAAAAAGTTCCCAAATAAAATCAGAGTATGGTATTAAATTGTTTTTAGTAATTAAATATGCGAAGCAGGATTAAGAATCTCCACACAGTCTTTCTGACTGAGAGGTTAGTCGTAATGTACAACCGGCACAACCAGCATAGCCATGCTGGTTGTACCAAGCATTCTCAAGACCACCTTCACACTGGCATAACCAGCATAGCTATGCTGGTTGTGCCGGTGTGAAGTTGGTCTTGAGAATCCCATATCATCTCAGAATTCGCCTCTGATCGGATTTCGGATCTGACTGCACATTGCAATTTTTTAATTACATATTTTGATTTTCAGTTTGTTGGTCTAGGACAGAGATGTATGGTGCCAAATTCTACATTAAGCAAAAATTCTCAAAAGGTTATGAAGTCCTGAAGCTTTGGCATATACATAATAGCAATTGTATAAGATTTGAGATTACAAAATGTTGGCTGTATTGCCTGTATTGTATTGTTTTTAAATTTATCTGGAATGACAGAACTGAAACATTTTTTTATTCTTCTTGCCAGCAAAAAGATTTCATGAAGCCCTGAAGCTGTAGTATTATTATAGCAATTTCAGATTACAAAATGTTGGCTATATTACCTGTATTGTATTGTTATCAAATTTATCTGGAATGACAGAACTGAAACGTTCTTTTATTCTCCTTGCCAGCAAAAACATTTCATTTTGACCTTCAGAAACAAGGTTCTTTGCTTCAGACTCTTCTACGTATAAAGGTGACCAGTCTTTAAATGCCGAAAATTCTTTTGCGGTTAAATAACCTAGATATAAAGAAATAAGAATTATAATCAAAAACTTAAACTGCCGAAAATTGCAATAAGTAGTTGCTTATATTTTATAACCTTATGCAGAGTTTAGTAATACATATCTCTATGTTATGTTGCAAAATAAAAAATTTTACTTAATTACCGCAGCGATTTAAAACAAAATTATGTTAATTGAAATGCATCTACCCGTAATCAAATACAATGAAATTAAATCTGTGATTAAAAATTTTCAAGAACTATTTTTCATGCTTTTATTGTACTTATACAAAGTATGATTAAGGCATAAAAAGTTGAGGACTTTTCCTTTTCCCTAGAAAAACACTTATTTTTTTAATAAGCATTTGCTTCCTTGGTTTTCCAGGGAATTCGTATGTTTGGTAAACATATTTCCATTTACAAAAGACATTCGAAATAGTATGTGTAAGCTGGGCGTACAATGCACATTGTTTCATTGAGTTGATTTATGGGTATGAACACCAACACAAGGAAACAATGTTCGTTGTATGCATGGCTTATACATACAAATTTGATTGTCTTTCCTAAATGGAAAGGTGTGTACTTGATCTCTCGGAAATATTTCAAGCAAAGTCTGTTCCGTTAGATTCCGGCAACCTTTTATTTGTATGTGACATTGCTGATGAGAATCCAAAAGTACTGGGAGCAAGTTTGTTTTAATACATGAAGTTTGTGATATTTTGGTTTTGAGTATATGTTCTAACTTTCCAAACACATAATGCATTTGTATGAAAATTTAAAATCCATACTGCTTTACATATAACAATATCTCTAGATGTAACAAAATAGTAGATAAACACACACATCCTGTCAATTGATGTTAATTGGTTCCGCTAAAGGTTTAGGGAATCATCAAATAACAAGTGTAAAGGCGCAATATTCAAATTCAAGTAAATGGAATGGGCTTCAACAAACTAGTCACTTCATCAGACTACAACTCATTTCAAGTGTTGATGAGCACAGGCATGATGGATAACTGGCGGTAATTTGGAGATAACTATATGAACACAAAGTTTTTTTAAAATTATTATAAGACTGGTTTACATAACGAATATGAAACCATCGCATTGTGATGTATGATTGTCATAATACATAAAAAGTATATTTTTAACTAGTACATAGGTATATATTAATAACAACCTTGCCCTTTTTCGTAAATCTCCATTATTTCATTTCTAATGCTGGGAAGTTTTTGCCTCATGCCTCTCATTATTTTTATACTGGGGTAACGGGTTCCATGTCGAATCATCATCCAAATTTTTTTCAGTTCGCATCCTATAATCATTCAATAACAGTTTCACTCTAGAATTTAGGCCATTCTGAGAATTAAAACTAAATTAAAATTCATTGAAATCAATTTGTGGAAACTATTCTATAGGTAGTTTCCTTCCATCTGGAAACACAATACTTACTTGTTAGGTTATCTTAGAAAACGTTATTTTATAAAGTTAAGAAATAAAACAAATTTTGAAAACAATATAATTCGTATATTATTTATAATGTTTCACAATTACACGAAACCAACCTGGATAGGAACCAAGATTTAAGTCATTATTTGCTAATAAACGGTAAGGTGTTTTTGTTCCAAACCGATATTCAATTCTGTCCAATACAACATATTCTAGTTTAACCAACGATAATAAAAAGATAAGCGTTAAAGCAAACTTGTTCATTTTAAAATTACTAATTTTAACATTGAATTTCTTCAAATCTGTCAAAACAAAATTAAAAAATAAACACAGGAGTGCTGTCAGTTGTCAGTTGTTAGCTTAGTACTTTTTAGGGATGGACAGAATAAATACCATGAACGACATGTCTCTTTTTGTTTGTTTGTTTTTTGGCTTTGTGCGTAATACGTCGTTCAACAAGCATTCCAGTGAATCAGAAAGAGAAAATACCTACTACTCAAAGAGTAAAACTTTTAAATAGTAAATCATTCGAAATGTGTGATTTCTCGGAACGTTATTTACAGCAATTGAATAAATGATCTGATAACATTAGTTTAGTTCAGGGTTCGAGGATATATATCCGCGGATATATATCATGATATATATCACGATATATATCACGATATTTATGGCTTGATTTTTATTCTTAATATATATCCAAAAAAACTTTCTGCGGTCGTTAATAGATGGCGCTAGTTGTATTTATAAAAACTACAGTTTTTTTAATATCTGCGGTCGTTACTTGATGGCGCTGCCATGTGTTGACTTTTCGGGGTATAATTTTATACAATAAATCAGTATTGGGTGAAATCCATATATGTAATACTGGAGTATTAAATATATGGTAAATAGCTGTAATAGTTCAATTTATATCTGTTTATCCATCGCAAGACACAGAAATGTACGCTCACCGAATGTCAATAAACGCTTTTGTCAATTTGTTTCTCAAAATAAAAATTTCTTGACATTCATCTTTTTTCCCGAGGAATCTTCATGTGATATCTTAAACAGACTGATTATTAAAAGTTTAGGACTTAAATTATAAGAGTAAATGTCTACTAAAGTTACATTTTTAAAAACTATGAAATTTTTTTTAAATTTGTTTCATATAATCGGTTTATTATTTCACAAAAAGAAACAAACACCCATAACACTAATTAGAAAGAGCAAATTTTATAACGTATATAAAATAATTTAATAAATAATAATTCATGTACAAAATAAAAAAATAAATTCTTAATTATTTCGAGTTTTTATCAATCGGTGTGCTAAGAAGGAGAAAAAAAGTTTGAATATATGTCCAATTTTTGATATATATCGGATATATATCAAAAAATCCAATTTTTTTAAACCCTGGTTTAGTTATCATTAATTTATTTTTAAATTTATTTTTTTCTATCTTAATTTTCATTATTTATTTTTTTCATAAAGATTGTACACAAAAAATCAAAAATAAATTACAGATACGTGCAACTGAATAACTTAAACTTAATAGTAAGCTAACAGAAAATATCAATTCAAATAATATGATTTACATACTTACATAGGTTTTAATTTACATGCTACAGAAATCATGAATTAACTGTTATTTATATTTATCGTTTTTACAACTATTATATTAGTATATTCTGCTATCCTGGTTTTATTAAATCACTTTGTTTGGTCTTGAGTAATCGACGTTTTGATATTTAGGTTTGATATCATTATTATTTTGATCCCATGCAGGAGCTTTTTATTAAAATATAATATGGTGTTCGAGAGTTTGTTCATTTTTATCACATTCACATTTTTTACCAGAGCGCCTTGATTAAACTGGAGCTAAAAAAAATCAAAAAGAGCGGCTTAGCCCTAATAATCTCAGTTACTGAGGAATGAGTACATATATTTGCAATTTAAATATAAAATAATGTAGTTCGAGGAATGGTACCAACATCAAAGTTTGCATTTTTTTTCTATATCGCCTGCTTATTTTCTGTAGAACGTTGGACTATCACTACAGTTATTAATTTGAAATGTTAAAAATTCATTCGCTTTATTACAAATAAAATAAAAAGACATAAACCTTATATAAAAAATATTTTTCAAACTTCTGATCAGTTTTAATAATTTATTTTGACTTTTATCAATGCGAATGCATTTTTAATATTTAATATAAGTTATTGTAGTAATGTTCCGAAGTTTTATAGAAAATAAGACAGAAATATTGAAAAAAGGGCAAATCTTGATATTGCTTCTCTCCGTAACTGTTGACATTTCACCCAAAGTGTAATGAATATTTTCTATTCAAAATTTAATGAAGAATATTCCCCCTAAATTTTTGCTACTTGCTACAAGACACCCTTTATAAGAAAATATAAATATTCATATAAAATTATTATTATTATTATTAGTGCCTTAAAGGCACTTTTTAATAGTGTCAAAATGGACATCACTGATGCATTTAATATTTTAACTTATCATTTTTCAGAAAATAACAATTTAAGAAGATCAATATTTCATTGGAAAAGTTAAACAAAATTAATTTTTATTAATGTTGTATCAAACGTTCTTATTTGTTATTTGTTTTACACAAGTTTATTTTTATTTGGTATCCAATTGCATGCACTTTTAATTTTCTGCCAGAGACCCGAGGCCCTTTACAAAGTGCCAAATCCTTATAGACGTACAATAAAAATAGACTAGTCACTAAAAAACAAATCTGAGACATCTAGTTTCTGCTGTCTTCTATTGCGTACTAAATGTATCAGTTAGAAAGAGACAGAAATTATTTTCATAACCACGTATAAGAAAGGACAACAATAAAATTTTTAACAACGAATGCATATGAAGCTAATAGTGAATTGCGGTATTTATTCTATGGTCTTTTCTCTTTCTTTCTTATAGCGTAGCATACGTGTAAAAGAGATACAAATATACAGGGTTGTGTATTGTATTAATATTTTATATATATATATCGCGCGGACATTTATACATTTTGGACACCCCTAGACCAACTCCCGCAATGTGCGTCTATGTTCACAGTAATTCGTGTTGTCGTTCTGTGTAGCAGATATTTTGGTTTGTAACTAGTCTATATTTATAGTACGTCTATGCAAATCCTTACCAAGTTCCTAACCCTGGTACTTGGTAAGGATTTGGCAAGTACCAGGGTCCAGGACTGTATCCTCGGCCTGACTGCTCGTGCCCATTTATAAAATAAATATGTTCTATTTATGATATTCTAACAAAAAATATTTGTTTTTATCGGATCTATTTATAAATGTCGATTAGGTTGTCCAACTCTACAAACAACCATATTGCCATACAAAAGATTATATTATTATTTATCTATGATCTGGCACAACGACTTTTTGGTAGGTACTTTAGTAAGTCGCGCATTCGGCGGTGCTTTTAAACTGAGCACTTATTTTATCAGTTTAGTGAGCCATTTAAATAGTTTATTTCAAAACAAAATGGAGAAAGATGTTATGAAGTCGGAATTCCTAGATAACGACATTTCAAACGTTTTACAGAAAATATCTTTTGTGTCACAGGTTCAAATTTCAGTAGGCGTGATTTGATATACTGTATCTGTTGATTAGCATCCTTAAACGTAGATAATTCTTGTATTTTCAGAGTTTATTGAAATGCAGTAGAGAGCGACAGGATCTGGAAAAAGAAATAACCAAATTGAACAATGAATTACGCAACTGCCACGAGTCAGCTAAATTACAAACAGAACATTTGGCCGAATCCAAACAACTTATAACTGATCAACAAATTGCTATATCGAAACTCGTTGCAATTAAAGATGAAGTTAAACGTTACAAAGATGATATATCAAAGAGAGAAAAACGTATTTACGATTTGGAACAGGTAAAAATGTTTCGAGAAAATTATAATATTTTTTAATTTAACGAGACGTTTGTAATTTTATTTCAAGTGTAAGATGTTTACAAGTACAACTTTGATTTCTCGAGAGAGCCATTGATATTATTACGTACCTATATATTCTGCATGTGGAATTATTATCTAAAAAAATCTATATTTTTAGGAAAAAAATGAATCATTTAACTACCATAAAACTCAGGAAAGAATACTCGAAGAAGAATCAAGTAAAAAGATAAATTCTTTAAAACTTGAATACGAATTAAAAGGTAAATAAATATTGTGTAATTTTACATGTACAATTTAAATTTTATAAAATCGTTTAAATTGCCCAAACTATTTTTCCAATGATGGGTGGATTTCTTTTTACAAAAATGTTTTATTATTTAGCAGATAAGGTGTGTTAAAAATATAACGAAAATAAGATGATTCAGTAGCAAATTCATCCATGTTGGCCTCTTTTTTCTTTTCAAGTTATTTTCAAGTATGTTTACAAATATTTTTAACAGTTGAAAGCTTAAACAAAGAAATTAATATTTTGACGTCCAACTCTGTTTGCAATGCAAGAAGGATGGAAGAAGAAAAACTACAATTGACTGCTGAAAAGGACGAAACGGTTTGTACATGAAATGACATTCATTATTCATTCATACATCAGATAATTTTCTTTCGATATTTTAGAACTTTGCATTTTTTTTAATTTTAATTTTAATTTTTTTTTTATTTTAATTTTTTTTAATTTAATTTCATGTATTTGATTTCATAATTTATTTAATTTCATAATATTTTCTTAGTAGGTAAATTATCTTTAAAGTATGTACTTAATGTTTATTTCTTGTTTTAATTCAAAGATTCAAGTTGTTAATGCGTCTTCGATCATTTTAATTTACAAACGTTTATTTAAGTATGTGATTATTTAAAATACCTACCTATGTACCTAAATGTGTTATTTTCTAATAGGCCGCCTTATTACGCATTATTAGGTTCACACGAATAGGTAGGCAAGGGCGTGCAGTGAGAAAAGTGAAAGACTTTTTCCTAAGAATATATTTTGAATAAAATCGAAAGTAACTATATGTATATCTCGTAATTTTCCTATCGCAATAATCATCATATTATACAGACTGAAATATTTCATAATATTCTGCCACATAAATATTTAATTTTTTCCCCAAGTTTATGCTCAGCAAAAGTCACGCTTCAATGTTCTCACTGCACGCGCCTGAGTAGTAGCTTTGTCAATACATTATATAATATAACTTTTTTTCTGAAAAATACAAATAACATGATAGCAAGGAGACTCTTGCTGGATCAGATTACCCACACCTCATATCACTCCTAAACCTAAAGATATTCTATATGTTGTGAATGTTTGTGGTCGATGGAATGAAAGAATGATCTGTTATTTAACGTTTATTCCTCGACCGGAGTTAGGCCCCGGAAGCAAGTTAAAGTGTACAAGTAATATTTTATGTAACGACGAACAAAGAAATAGATGACGCGCGGAAGTCTGCCCGATCTTAAGGCAGAAGCCCGACTGGTGTGGTGTCGCCAAGTCCCTAGCTCGACCCTTTTGTTTATATCGCGGAGATTTTTATTATGTTAATATTAGGTCTTTACATATGAAATTGGCGTTTAGTATGGGAGGAACATAAAGCCGATTTTTTTTTATTAATATATATTTATTTAATCAAAGTATGTACCATTGCTATCTATGCACTTTTGCCATCTCATAGGTAGTTCATCGACCCCTTTACTAAAATAACCATTCGGACGGGAATCAATAAAATCTTTGAAGGCGGTTTGGACTGCCCCATCGGAGTTGAATTTTTTCCTTTGCAAGAAGTTATCCAAATTTCGAAAAAAATGGTAATCTGTTGGGGCAAGGTCCGGAGAGTACGGTGGATGTCTTAGACATTCCAATTGAAGCTCCTCTAATTTGGTAGCCGTCTGTTGTGCAGTGTGTGGTCTAGCGTTATCATGAAGCAGCAGTGGCCTAGAGCGATTAACCAGCCTCGGTTGTTTAGCAGCTAGCTTTTCCATCATGGTTTGCAGTTGCTGACAATAGACATCTGCCGTAATCGTCTGGCCAGATTTAAGAAAGCTGTAGTGAACGACACCAGCACTAGTCCACCAAACGCTCACAAGTAACTTTTTTGGAGTCAATTTTCGCTTGGGGCATGGTTTGGCTGGTTCGGCAGGGTTCAGCCATTGCGATGAGCGCTTCCGATTATCGTACAGGATCCACTTTTCATCACAGGTAATGATTCGATTTAAAATCCCTTCATTATTGTGCCGGTTGAGTAATGCAACGCAGCAGTCAACGCGCGTTTGTTGATTTGCTTCACTCAATTCGTGAGGTACCCACCTTTCAAGCTTTTTCACCTTACCAATTTGCTTCAAGTGGATTAAAACAGATTTATCACTAACACCGCAGCCTGCAGCTAACTCGGATGTGGTTTGCGCTGGATCCGCTTCCACAATAGCCTTCAATTCTTCATTATCAACTTTGGTCTCCGGCCGTCCACGGGGCTTGTTCTGCAGGTCGAAATTTCCAGAACGAAAACGTTGGAACCAAAAACGCACTGTGTTTTCTTTTGCGGTACCGTCGACATACACATCATTAATCATTCGAGCCGTTTCTGCAGCACTGGTGCCACGGTGGAACTCGTACTCGTAAATAACGCGATATTTCAAGTT
>JADDOH010005448.1:0-13721 GCA_016648135.1 Agrypnia vestita
TATCGTACTCTTTCTATATTGTTTTTGCTTTCGGCGAAACCCAAGCAACCGACATCTCTGTCCTACATGAAATGTATGGTATTGTCGTGCTCTTTCTTGCTCGATTTAACTGCGATGCACAATATACTGCTCTCTCTTACACACTGGCCGAAAATACGAGAGTAATGAATAAATATTTTTTAATTAAAAAATCCGTACATTCCTAACAGTTTAATTTAGTAATTTTGGTGTGAAAATGTCTATTCGATGATTACAAAAAATGTGACGTTTTAGTTTTCGTAAATAAGGTAGATATTTCATATTTTGTATGACAGGTAGACCTACGTTACATCACCGACACACAGGAGTTACATTAGATGAGTTTGTCGCCAGACGTTGTGAAAGAGAAGTTCTGTTGTGCGGAGTTCTTTCTTATATTTCTTTATTTCTTATCTTAGTTAATATTACCATCCTGTTTATTTATAAGTATTTTATACCTTACATTCTGAAATCTATTAATAATATACTATCCGTAAAAACCACACATTTCCATCTAATCTAATCTATAGTTTAATCTATAAATATAATATATAATACATGCTCTACAGTTCTTCACTATTTTTACAGTAATTAAAGCATTTGTTTTTAAATTCATTGATGTTATTTATATTCTTCTGTTTTCTGATATCCCGTCATATATTTTGATATCTCTGTACATGTGTATACACTTTTTTTCTTATATGGTAATCTTATTCTACTCCTATTTCTGGTATTAAATATATTTATGTACATTACTATTTATAACAATTTTGTTCAAAAATATTTTGGCATTTTGTTACTGAAAATTTTTTAAACAAACATGAGAATGTTATAAATTAGCATTTTTTTTTATTTCCATTCTTTTCTTTTAGTGCTCTTCTCATTTCTTCAATTCTGCTGTATTTACTTTTTTAATATGATTCTAATTGCCCTGTTTTGCATCACTTGTGGGGACTTTTGATTTTTCCTTCTTTGGCCAACAACAAGACTGTAGTTTATATGAGTAGTAATTATTATTTTATATATTAAATCTGCACTATTTTTACTCAATTTTTTTTTATCAATCTTCCAAGAAAAAATATTTTTTTAAAGCATATTCAAAATTTAAAGCATATTCATATTCAAGTAGTAGCTTGTTGGTTTCGTGGTTAGGACTCTCGCTTCGTAATCCAAAGGTCGCGGATTCGAACCTCACTCCAGTCCAGCAAGTTAGGCCTATTTTCATAGCACAAGCATTTAGCTTAGTTTGAAAATAGTAAGAATATTGATATGACACGTATTCCGTGTTCGCATCTCTATTTTTATTTTTAAAAAAGGTTAATTTTGAATCTAAAATAATATCTAAATATTTAATTTCATACATCTTTTCAATAAAATCACTCAATATTAAAAAATTTTCACCATATTTGTTTTTTTGCGTACTTCCATGTATTTTGTATTACTTACATTTAATTTAAGCTTATTTATTCGTAACCAGACTGATTTAATAATCAAGTCTTCGTTAAGTTTATCTATTAGGACCTATATTATATGTAAAATAAATAATATAGGTCCTACAACTGATCCTTGCGGAATTTTCAGTTTATTTTCTATCGGTTCGGATATGGAGTTACCTATTTTTGTTATTTGTTTTCTTTCGCTAAGATATTCTTTGAATAGGTTGAGAGCGATATTTAAAATTCCTATGATTTTCAATTTTTGTATAAGTTTTTAACCTTATCGTTTCAAATGCACGTTTGAAGTCTAAAAAAACTGCTAAAATATATTTATTTATATCCATTTCGTTTATCCATGTATTAATTACTATATAATCGCAAGAGTTATTGTTCCTGAATCCAGAATAGTCTACACAAAGCAAATTGTTTGTTTCTACAAATTCAGCTAATTGTTTTTTTATGGCAATTTCTAGTACTTGCTCGTGTTTCGATAACATATTTACACAGACTGTTAATAAGTTAAAGTAAAAGATGATACCAAACCAAAATCACAACATTAAAAATGCGATGAATGTATAGGATCAGAAAAAGGTCGTATTACAATTTATCGATGAGAGGGTTATTTGTGTATTTTGAAAAATCAACAATTTTGAACTGTATTTATTCATTGTATACTCCGTAAAAAAATTGTAATATATTTGGTTAGCTTAAGTTTATATTTTTGGAACTTTGGGCCGTATAACTTATAAATAAATTTTGTTTTCAAGTAAAAAGAAACTTCTCCTTCTGACGAGGGGGCCTTGAAATATGTTGATATTTTCAGTATAAAAAAGAAAACGAAGTTAATCTTATTAATTATAAAAAAAATAACGTCCACGACTACCTCAATTGATTATTTACTTTGATCTGTGTACGCAGGTAAGCGTCATACCAAATTTTGTGAAATATTTTCTAAAAAATATGTTTTAAAATAAAAACCACCTATTTACATGTTTTCTATACAAAGAAGTTGAAATTATCGTAACTTTGTACATATAAATGACGACAGAAAACGTGTAATAAAAATGCATTAGACACAAGGAAGAAACAAATTAATACAGTTCAAACTCACGTGGTATGGGCACACATATCCCACTGCTGTTCTTCTGATAGCCCGTATTGCAATTGCAACCGTTTGAGGGATCAGCATTCACGTCTCCGTTGCATGCTACAGAATTAGGAAACATATATTTTAGGTCAAATATTTCGCCGGAAGTTGTGGGAAAGAGACGTTCTGTTTAGCGGAACTTAACAGACAGGCTGTCTGTAATCTTAAGCGACAAAAGCTCCAAAAAATCCATGAATGTGAAGGATCTGAAAAGGCCCTTTGCCTTTTGCAAAATTTATCGAAAAAAAGAATATTTGTTTTATTTAAATATAAACATGTATAATCCGCTGTATTCTTTATTAATGCATTCCGTTAATAAGTTTATAAGTCGTTTCTTCAGTTTAGTTAAAATAAAGTGAGCAGTGAAGTTAATCAGTAGGCTTTACTCTATATCCTTTTCGAAACACTAAAAATCAAAAAGATAAGAATAAGTAGATTAAGTCAGAAAATCGTCGTTTCTTCAGTTTAGTTTGCATTATTTTTTCTTTGATTTTAATGAACGTATCAGAAATTTTCATGTACAAAAATACGAAGTTTTTTGTGTTTGTTAGGAAAAATATGACAAACATATGAAAATGCGGATAAGCTTGCGCGCTGATTACCATTATTATGATATATATTTTATTAACTATGTTTAAAAATATAAACCACCAAATAGATGTACCCTTTCTGCAAATAACTTTGAAATAATGATAACTATTACTTACATAAGGCGACAAAAAACGTGTAATCAAAATGCATTAGACACTAGAAAGAAACATATTAAAACAGTTCAAACTCACGTGGTATGGGTACACATATCCCGCAGCTGTTCTTCTCATAGCCCGTATTGCAATTGCAACTGTTTGAGGGATCAGCATTCACGTCTCCGTTGCATGCTACAGCATTAGAAAACATATATTTTAGATCAAATATTTCGCCGGAAGTTGTGGGAAGAGATGTTCTGTTCAACGGAGCTTTACAGACAGACTGTCTGTAATCTTAAGCGACAAATGCTCCAAAAAAACCATGAATGTAGGAACTCAGAAAGCCCTTTGCATAAAATTTATCTATAAACATTTGTTTTATTTAAAAATAAACAAGTATAATCCGCTGTATTCTTTATTTATGCTTTCCGTTAATAAGTTTATAAGTCGTTTCTTCAGTTTAGTTTGCTTTATTTTTTTTTTGATTTTAATGAACATATCAGAAATTTTTATTTACAAAAATACGAAGTTTTTTTGTGTTTTTTAGGGAAAAAATGACAAACATATGTAAAATGCGGATAAGCTTGCGCACAGATTCGCATATTCTTTATTAAATATGCTTAAAAATAAAAACCACCAAGTAAAATCCTTTTCGAAAATAACCTTGTAATAATGATAACTATTACTATATAAGGCGACAGAAAACGTGTAATAATAATGCGTTAGACACAAGGAAAAAACAAATCAAAACAGTTCAAACTCACGTGGTATGGGCACACATATCCCACTGCTGTTCTTCCGATAGCCCGTCTTGCAATTGCAATTGTTTGAGGGATCAGCATTCACGTCTCCGTTGCATGCTACAGAATTAGGAAACATATATTTTAGATCAAGTATTTCGCCGGAAGTTGTGAGAAAGAATATTTGTTTTATTTAAAAATAAACAAGTATAATCCGCTGTGTTCTTAATTTATACTTTCCTTAAATAAGTTTATTAGTCATTTCTTCAGTTTACTTTGCATTTTTCTTTCTATGAATTTAATGAACATATCAGAAATTTTCATTTACAATGAAAACAAGTTTTTGTGGTTGTTAAGGAAAAAATGACAAACATATGCAAAATGCGGATAAGGTTGCGCGCTGATTCGCATATATTTTATAAATATGTTTAAAAATAAAAACCACCAAGTAGATGTATCCTTTTCGAAAATAGCCTTGTGATAATGATAACTATTACTTATATAAGGCGACAGAAAACGTGTAGTAAAAATGCATTAGACACAAGGAAGAAACAAATAAAAACAGTTCAAACTCACGTGGTATGGGCACACATATCCCACTGCTGTTCTTCTGATAGCCCGTCTTGCAATTGCAACTGTTTGAGGGATCAGCATTCACGTCTCCGTTGCATGCTACAGAATTAGGAAATATATATTTTAGGTCAAATATTTCGCCGGAAGTTGTGGGAAAGAGACTTTCTGTTCAGCGGAGCTTTATAGAGAGACTGCCTGTAATCTTAAGTGGCAAATGCTCCAAAAGAACCATGAATGTGTAGGATCGAAAAAGGCCCTTTGCATAAAATTTATCGATAAAAAGAATATTTGTTTTATTTAAAAATAAACAAGTATAATCCGCTGTATTCTTAATTTATACTTTCCGTAAATAAGTTTATTAGTCGTTTCTTCAGTTTAGTTTGCATTTTTCTTTCTTTGAATTTAATGAACATATCACAAATTTTCATTTAGAAAATACGAAGTTTTTGTGTTTGTTAGGGAAAAAATGACAAACATATGCAAAATGCGGATAAGGTCGCGCGTTGATTCGCATATATTTTATAAATATGTTTAAAAATAAAAACCACCAAGTAGATGTAGCCTTTTCGAAAATAATCTTGTAATAATGATAACTATTACTTATATAAGGCGACAGAAAACGTGTATTAAAAATGCATTAGATTCAAGGAAGAAACTTAATAAAACAGTTCAAACTCACGTGGTATGGGCACACATATCCCACTGCTGTTCTTTTCATAGCCCGTCTTGCAATTGCAACCGTTTGAGGGATCAGCATTCGTGTCTCCGTTGCATGCTACAGAAATAGGAAATATATATTTTAGGTCAAATATTTCGCCGGCTGTTGTGGGAAAGAGACGTTCTGTTCAGCGGAGCTTTACAAACAGGTTGTCTGTAATCTTAAGCGACAAATGCTCCAAAAAAAACATGAATGTGTAGGATCTGAAAAGGCTCTTTGCATAAAATTTATCGATAAAAAGAATATTTGTTTTATTAAAATATAAACACTTAAGATTACAGAGAGACTATCTGTAATCTTTAGTGACAATAAAACTACTGTGCGGTGTATACATGTTAGTTTGCTCCTCACTAGAAATTCGTCATTTACAGTTAAATATTATATTCCTATTTATGTGAAGTGTTGAATCCTGTGATATATGTTTGTCTTTTTACTATTTGCTCTAAAAAATTGCTGTTTAACAGATATTTTCCTTAAAAGAATTGCTAAAAGTGACAACTGTGAGTAACAAGTATTATTGTCACCTACATTTGAACATAGCCATACAGCAACAGTGTGAGGATAAAACTAGTTTCCAACATACGCTCTAAACTAAACACAAAAAATTTAAAAAAAATGGAAAAACAAACCAGAAGCAAAGGAACTCAGTCTTCACCCATTCCCACAAATGACAGATATTATTATGCGGCAAATAGATTTGAAACTGCAATTAATAAAAAATGATCTATTTGCAAAAATTGAAACAGAAAACTTGGAAACCAGTAAATCAACTGTATTATGACATAAATAATAAAATGGACATTAAAACGAAATTGGTAAAGGAAGTAGAATCACTACATAAAGAATTAGATGAAAAAAATAAAATAATAAAAAATTTCGAAATGAGACTGACAGACTTGGAACAAATAAGCAAAGCGGATTCTTTAGAAATAGCTGGAATACCGCGAAGGAACGGCGAGCAGCCAACAGAGCTGGTCAAGCAAATAGCCACATCATACAAAATCAAGACATCATAGAAGTCAAGAGAACCATAGATAGGCGAATGGGAGCCCCACCAAAACTTGTAGTAAAATTTGCGGACAACAAAATTAGAAACCAACTACTAGAAAATAAGAAAAATATAAATCAAAAAATAATCAATACACTAGGAAGTGATAAAATATATATTAGTGAAATTTTATCGCCCTTCTACAAAGAACTATCATAGAAAACTAAACAAAGATGTAAAGAAAAAAAATATTTATTCGCATGGTTCAAACACGACAAGATAATGGCTAAAAAATCACCAGAAAATAAAATAATTTACATTAAGCATTCACATGACCTTAATAAAATTATTTAAATTTTATGTGAGCTCCGACCGCTAGTCAAACTTTGGCTAAGTTACTCTATCCTCCCAATACTTGGTGAGTACTGTTAATATTATTACACTATAATGTATTCTATATTAATCGTTAAATATGTATACTCTATTATCTCTATCTCTAATATACTCTATCTCTTTCTATCCTCATCTATATCTATCTATCTCTCTCTTATATATATACTATCTACTCCCTGTACACAAACAGCTGACCTTCTTTCTGTCTCCCTGCGTTCTGTTCTGTAACTGGTCCTCCGTGAGAAGACCGAATGGCCGACGTTTCGACACGGTATCACGTGCCATTGTCAAGGCTAAAAAGGCCTCAAAAGTTACGGACTAGCCGTACTTGTTCGCGGGTGACATGAAAGTCTCCCACCAATAAGGCTGTCATACTTCGAGTTCAGTTCAGTGTAACTAAATCGTCGCCATGTTTCATGTATCAGTTGCGAGCGAAACTAACGCCATCTCTGATTTGAATTGTGAAGTTCAATTTATTTTTCTTCAAATTGTGCTGATACTGGCGCCCTCTGTGGTATCAAAACTCGCTTGACTATTTTCTGGAACTTTTTTCTTTTAATCTCTGCGATCTTCGTAATTTATCGGTAGGTATAGGTGCTGAGTCATGCAAAGTACTTTGTCTACTTGTGCTGGGTGATTCATGTATTACCGATTGGATAACTAGAGATTTTGAAGAAAGATGATGTGTCGGTGCAGTTGGTGGTATCGTACAAGAGACAACTGGTTTGGTGATGGTATTTCTCTGAGTTTTAAGTTTTCGTTTAGCGAGAATCGGTTTCCAAGCCATAGGAAGTCTTCGGGAATCATCTCGGGTGTTTAGACTGTATGGTCTTTTCTCGATTTCTATCGCTTCTCTATATACTCGATGACTCTCGTTATTTAATGTCACCAATACCTTGGCATTGTCAAAGTCTATATTGTGTCCTTCAGTTATCGAATGCTGGGCCAACGTGGATGTACTTTTTCGACGTTTTACGTCAACGCGATGTTCGTCTATTCTCGCAGATGTTTTTCGATTTGTACGTCCGATGTATGTGCCTTCGCATGTCTTGCATGGAACTTCATATACACCATGCGCTTCCAAAGGAATGTTGTCTTTTATGTTTATTAATACTTGAGTAACTTTCCGTTCAGCATGAAAAATGGGCTTGATGTTATTGTTTTTTAGGACTTTTCCAATCCTGTCTGTGACGCCCTTAACATATGGCAGAAAGGCAATTCCTGAAGGTTTTTTCGTTTCTACATGATCTGTGGAAGACCTAGTTATTCGTGTGAAAGCCTTTCGAATCATATGTTCAGAGAAGTTGTTGCAGCGGAGAGTTTCTTTAAGTATGGTCATTTCGTTTTCGATATTTTCATCGTCTGCTAATTTCTTGGCCCTTGCGACTAAAGTATTTGCTACGGAAGCAATGTGCGCAGGATGATGATGAGAAGCAGCGTTGAGATATCTATTGGTATGGGTTGGTTTGCGGTAAACCGTATGGCTTAGTGTCCCGTTGGATTTCTTTGTCAAAAGGATATCTAAGAAAGCTAGTTGTTTGTTATATTCCAGTTCCATGGTAAACTTGATTTTGGTATGTATTCCATTTATGAAATGTAGAAAGTCATGTAGTTTAGTTAGACCATGGGGCCAAACTAAAAATATGTCATCTACATAACGGAGCCACAATTTTGGTTTGTTTGCCGATGAGGTTATCGCTTGTTCCTCGAACCATATCATAAAAATATTTGCAATAGCCGGTGAGAGTGGAGAGCCCATTGGTGCACCGTCAATCTGTTTGTACATCTTTTGGTCAAACAGGAAATAGGTATTTTTCAAACAATGTTAATAAGGGCGTAGATCTCTTCGGGTGGTTCTAGTTTATCTTTGATTATCCTCAAAGTATCGTCGACTGGAATATTAGTGAACAGGGAGACTACGTCAAAACTTACAAGGAGATCTTCATCAGCTATGGTCAGGTCTTTTAAGAGCTGTATGAAATGCTCAGAGTTACGTACGTAAGATTTGGCGTTTTCGACATACGGCTGCATTTTTTTAGCGAGGTATCGCGCCACGTTCTGGGTTGGAGAGCCTACTGAACTTACAATCGGTCGAAGAGGGGTGTCCTTTTTATGTATCTTGGGTAAACCATATTATATATATATATATATCTATATATATATATATATATATAATATACATTACACCACCAATACCAATATGGATGAAACAATAACTGTTTCTAATCCGGAAAACTTGATATTACTGAAACACAACTTTAACATTTTACATAAAAATATAAGGAGCATTAATAAAAACTTCGATGAATTACAAATATTAATCAAAAGTCTAAAATTAAATTGGGACATAATTATACTTACCGAATGTTGGATTACCGATAAATACTCTGCGTTACAAATAGACAAATATATCCCTTACTCAACGTTATTGAATAATGGGAAAAGTGATGGTATAGTAATATACATTAATGAAGACACAGAAGCTGATGTTAGAGAGATTAATATTAACAATGCAAACTGTCTAAGGTTGTCAATCGGAAAAGATACAAGCATACTAGCAATCTATCGATCACCCTCAAAAAAAAATCTAGAACCATTTCTTAACTCCCTATCGCACGAGCTTAATCTACTCAAAAATACCAATAATGTGTTTCTTATCGGAGATATTAATATCGATATTCTTCAAAATGGGCACCCAAAAAAATATGATAATATGCAGACTCTTGCACATCACGGATTCAAAAGCCTTATTAATGAACCAACTCGAATATCCAATGAAAGCAAAACTTGTATCGACCATATTTTTAGTAAAACAAGTAAACAAACTCAAGCTATCATATTTACATCCACCATTACTGACCATTACTCAACTATCCTCTCCATTATCAAAAATAAAAAAAGAATGAAACAAACCCATAAAACCGTACTGCAAAAGTCCGTAACAAATTGGAATGAAGTTAAAAACAATTTACAACACGCCAAATGGACAAACCTTTTTGAAATAGATGATACAAATACTGCTTGGAATTACTTTAATGAAATTATTCAACATGAAATAACATCTAATACCACACTGATTGAAAATAATATAACTCATAAAAATAAACATATTAAACCATGGATTACACAAAACATAATTAACTGTATAAGGAAAAGAGATGAAACACATATAAAAGTCAAAAAGACCCATATGATATTTTTAAATTGAGATTCTATAAAAGATACAGAAATATATACAAAAAAGTTATATGTAATGCTAAGGAATTTTACTATAAACGAAAAATAGATTAATGTAATAACGATTCCAGAAAATTCTGTGTATAGTTTTCTGGGATATTCTGCCGTGTGTGTGTGACCTCTCTGGCCAACGTTTCGGATCCCATTGCAGGGTCCATCATCAGGGCTGATGATGGACCCTGCAATGGGATCCGAAACGTTGGCCAGAGAGGTCACACACACACGGCAGAATATCCCAGAAAACTATACACAGAATATTCTGAACGGCCGTGAAAACCTAAGGACGATTCCAGAAAAATATGGCAGATCATCAAGGAAATCACTAAACTCTCATGTACCCAGAAAATGATTACAGAATTAAATATAGACATGACTCCTACTTCATTCGAAGAGCATCCTGACAAAATTTTAGAATATGTAAACAAATTTTTCACCAACATAGGATCAAACCTAGCAAATAAGATTAAAAAACCAACAATCATGAAATTGAAACAGATACTGATGAAGACTTGTTCCAAGATAATAAACTAAATCTAAGACAAATATCAAACAACGAATTAAAAACTGTCATCGCTTCACTTGACATCAATACGTCATCTGGAAATGATCCAATCTCAAATAAAACAATAAAATGTCTATATCAAATATACTTTTCCAAATTGCCTTAAGAATGCCACAGTCTTGCCAGTTTATAAAAATGGAATCAAAAATGACATAAATATCTATCGCCCTATAAGTATCTTAAGCACCTTCCCAAAAATCCTAGAAAAAATTCTGAAAAAGCAAATCGTAAATTTTCTGGAATACAATAAAATATTATCCCCGACTCAATATGGATTTCGGGAAAACTTAGATAATATTGACGCCATAGAAAACCTCACAAAAAATTCTTGGCCATATTTATAGACCATAAAATATACCATAATAGATCATAAAATTCTATCCATAAAACATAAAAAAATTGGGATGTCTAAGGCAACACTAAATTTACTGATGACCTATTTATCAGGACGAACACAACAAGTACAAATTGGCCAAAGAAAAAGTAAACCACTTTCAATAAACTACGGATTCCCTCAAGGTAGTGTTTTGGGACCAACCTTATTTCTTATTTATATAAATGAAATTACCAAACTTCCCATCAAAGGAAACATAATTACTTTGCTGACGATACCGTCTTATTATTCCATGAAAAAGACTGGATGGACACACACAAAGAGGCTGAACATGGACTCACAATACTTTAAAACTGGCTAAGGATGAACTCGCTTACACTTAACATAAGTAAAACAAAATACCTAGCTTTCTCAATAAACTCAAGAAGACAACCTGGTAAAGAATATTCTCTTAAATTACATGAATGTAAAAACGAACAATTTCAGTGCTCTTGCCCCACCATCACGAAGGCAAAAAACATTAAATATCTTGGAGTAGAAATAGATGAAAATCTTCGATGGAACTCTCACATTAATGGAATCATTAAAAAGCTCACAAAACTTATACATTTCTTTAAAAACATAAGAAATATACTATCTAAGGAAGATATTTAAAAAGTTTACGTTGCCTTATGTCATTCTCGGATTGAGTACGGAATCTTAGCATGGGAATCTGCCACAACATACTATATCAACTATTTTAAAACTTCCAATCAGAACGCCCTCAAAAGAGATCTTTAAATGTTTTGACGTACCGATCATAAATCAAATATATGCCAAGAGGATTCTCTTATACCAATTTAAAGACACAAAACAAAACAATAGAACACCGGCATATAATACGAGAGGCAGTAAAATGGTAAATAGAAATATACCAACTTATAACACAACTTTTGGCAAAAGAAGCCATATCTATTTTGCGACAAAACTCTACAATATCCTTCCCCCAACCTTCAAAAATATTGAAAACATTGAAGAGTTCAAAAAAAGATAAAAGCATGGCTAAAACAAGTCGTTTTTAATGCTCCAGATAAATTAGAAGGAGTATTGAAAACTTCGCAGTAATTTAAAAATAGAAAATAAATAAGTATAAACCAATCCGCCTCAGCACAGGAACCCCTAGTGAGGAGGACTAAGAACAATAATATCAACAATTACATTATACAAAAAAAAAAAAAAATTGCTCCAAAAGAACCATGAATGTGAAGGATCTGAATAGGCCCTTTGCATAAAATTTGTTAAAAAAGAATATTTGTTAATTTAAAAATAAACAAGTATAATCCGCTGTATTCTTAATTTACTCTTTCCGTAAATAAGTTTATTAGTCGTTTCTTCAGTTTAGTTTGCATTTTTCTATTTTGATTTTAATGAACATATCAGAAATTTTCATTTACAAAAATACGAAGTTTTTTGTTTTTTTTAGGGAAAAAATAACAAACATATGTAAAAGCGGATAAGCTTGAGCACTGATTCGTATATTCTTTATTAAATATGTTTAAAAATAAAAACCACAAAGTAGATGTATTCTTTTCGAAATAACCTTGTAATAATGATAACTATTAGTATATAAGGCGACAAAAATGCATTAGACACGAGGAAGAAACAAATTAAAACAGTTCAAACTCACGTGGTATGGGCACACATATCCCACTGCTGTTCTTCCGATAGCCCGTCTTGCAATTGCAACTGTTTGAGGGATCAGCATTCACGTCTCCGTTGCATGCTACGGAATTAGGAAACATATTTTAGGTCAAATATTTCGCCGGAAGTTGTGGGAAAGAGACGTTCTGTTCAGCGGAGCTTTACAAACAGTCTGTACGTAATCTTAAGCGACAATTGCTCCAAAAAAACCATGAGTCGGATCTGAAAAGGCTCTTTGCATAAAATTTGTCGATAAAAAGAAAATTTGTTTTATTTAAATATAAACAAGTATAATCCGCTGTATTCTTTATTAATGCTTTCCGTTAATAAGTTTATAAGTGGTTTCTTCAGTTTAGTTAAAATAAAGTGAGCAGTGAAGTAAAACAGTAGGCTTTACTTTATATCCTTTTTGAAACACTATAAATCAAAAAGATAAGAAAAAGTAGATTAAGTAAGAAACATCGTAATTTCTTCAGTTTAGTTTGCATTATTTTTTGTTTGATTTTAATGAACATATCAGAAATTTTCATTTACTAAAATACGAAGTTTTATGTGTTTGTAGGGAAAATATGATAAACATATGCAAAATGCGGATAAGGTTGGTTCGCGTGATAACCATTATCATGATATATATATATATATATATTTTTTTTATTTCAAAAAATCCTTGTTTACAAATAAAGGTACTTAATACTAATTTTACAATAAAATCTAAGACAAATTACACTTTTTTTTGTCAAATTTTGGATTATGCCAGTCTACTAGTCTACGCCTGTCCCAGAGTGGCGTTATAGAACACAATTATAATATTTTTTTGAATTCGTCAGTAATATTTATTTTCATAAAGTAGTAATTATGTATCTACAAAGTATCAATTGCAATGTTAGTGAAAGTTAAGTGAGTCATAATTCCAAGTGTGTAGAATTTGTAGAATAATTGTTTAATGTAAAAAGGGTTAAAGTTATGTTTAAGATTATTTTTTATTTTCCTTAATTAATTTATTTATTTATATAGGTATATATTTTTATTTGTAGACATTATTATGCAATTACAGTAAGTAAATTTTCAGTTGTTGTTCTACCTTTGGAGGTAAGCCAGTTGTTTGTTAAAGCTTTTATTTTAGTAATTGAGTATATTCTGATTTCCGGGAAGTCTGTTTTAAATATGTAAAATATTTTAGGCCCTATGTATGAGTAATTTTTTGTCCAT
>JADDOH010005449.1:0-73062 GCA_016648135.1 Agrypnia vestita
GATCGCATTGATAATACTAGCCGCGAAGCCCGCGAATGACATAAGCATGCTCATAAATAAGCAAGTCTGTTCACACATGCTCCAAAGATACCCCTTCTCTACGGTGACTGACAGTGGCATGCTTATAAATCAACCGGCGGTTGATTTTTGCACTAGGTGGCATGCTCATTTCTAGCAATGTACGTACACACATGCCACTAATAAGCAAGGCCTAGAGAAGGTCGATACTGCGCATGCTCACGTGTCACTAAATAAGCATGTGTAAGCAAGCTGCTAATTCATGCAGGTGCCCTAAAAACACAATATATAGGTACATTTTGACTTTTGAAAATTTCATTTGTTATTAATATTATTGTTATAATAATATTCATCCTCATCAACGTGGTGATCGATCACTAACGATTTATTTTGGTTGTAACAAAATGATACAATTCCATTATTTTATAAAATTTTCGGCTGTCTGAGATCTTTGGGTGTGTTGGAGATATTTCGTTGTTTCTTTCTTATAGCCACTTCGTGAGATACCTCTTCACACACTTGGAGAATGCTTGTATATTTGATATCAGATATTTTTGTATTTCACGGCAGGCGCGTTGACATCCAATTCAACACTTCTGATTCACAAAACACCGAGGCGGACCCAATTTTTAAAATATATTTCCCCTGCCGGCAGTTAAATTCTGGCGATTGGGCGGAACATCAAATGGTTCGTGTCTTTGCTAAGTCTTATATTTATGTACCATATTTTTGAATGGTGATGCAGACTCGGCGATAGCTACATCGCTGTCGTTGCCGCCTTCGGTTTTGCTGACCCGGGGTTCAAGCCCCATCTCCGGCCGTTTAATTTCTTTTTTTAGTCGTGAATTTGAGCGAAATTACGACCGTTACACGAAGTTACGGGGATAGGCAGAGAGACAGGTGGACGGACAATGAAATTATTATGTTTGATTATTCATCTTTTAATGCATCGTGTCGGTTCCTAAGGAATAAGTGTGTATTTATTTTATTTTAAAAAATCGAAAAAAAATGTTTTAAAATTATTTTTTCGAAAAACAAAGAATTTTTCGAAAAAAAAAATTGCTATAAAAAAAGTCACGGACGTTACACGAAGTTATGCGTACGGTTGAACGGATGGACAGACAGGCGGACACACAACGAAATTAGTATAATTGGGATAGTAATATTATGTCGCATAAACGATGAATTTAGATGTTTTTTCCAAAACGTATGACGAATGCACACGGTTATGTACGAGAGTGTTTCTTTAAATTTAATGAATAATTTAACACGTTGCATGAATAATTACCTACTATTAAACTATTTATAGAACTGAAATTTCTTGGTAGTTATCCATTTTATTAGTATAATAAAATTTCCCGTTCAATTTTAACCAAAATTTGTTTTCTCTACCTGCTAGTTTCAACTAACGAAGGGTATCGACTGAGTCAGTGTTACTTTTATATATTATATTAGGTCCTTACATATAAAATTGGCGTTTAGTATGGGAGGAACATAAAGCCGATTTTTTTTTATTATAATATATTTATTTAATCAAAGTATGTACCATTGCTATCTATGCACTTTTGCCATCTCATAGGTAGTTCATCGATCCCTTTACTAAAGAAACCATTCGGACGGGAATCAATAAAATCTTTGAAGGCGGTTTAGACTACCCCATCGGAGTTGAATTTTTTCCTTTGCAAGAAGTTATCCAAATTTCGAAAAAAATGGTAATCTGTTGGGGCAAGGTCCGGAGAGTACGGTGGATGTCTTAGACATTCCAATTGAAGCTCCTCTAATTTGGTAGCCGTCTGTTGTACAGTGTGTGGTCTAGCGTTATCATGAAGCAGCAGTGGCCTAGAGCGATTAAACAGCCTCGGTTGTTTAGCAGCTAGCTTTTCCATCATGGTTTGCAGTTGCTGACAATAGACATCTGCCGTAATCGTCTGGCCAGATTTAAGAAAGCTGTAGTGAACGACACCAGCACTAGTCCACCAAACGCTCACAAGTAACTTTTTTGGGAGTCAATTTTCGCTTGGGGCATGGTTTGGCTGGTTCGGCAGGGTTCAGCCATTGCGATGAGCGCTTCCGATTATCGTACAGGATCCACTTTTCATCACAGGTAATGATTCGATTTAAAATCCCTTCATTATTGTGCCGGTTGAGTAATGCAACGCAGCAGTCAACGCGCGTTTGTTGATTTGCTTCACTCAATTCGTGAGGTACCCACCTTTCAAGCTTTTTCACCTTACCAATTTGCTTCAAGTGGATTAAAACAGTTTTATCACTAACACCGAAGCCTGCAGCTAACTCGGATGTGGTTTGCGATGGATCCGCTTCCACAATAGCCTTCAATTCTTCATTATCAACTTTGGTCTCCGGCCGTCTACGGGGCTTGTTCTGCAGGTCAAAATTTCCAGAACGAAAACGTTGGAACCAAAAACGCACTGTGTTTTCTTTTGCGGCACCGTCGCCATACACATTATTAATCCTTCGAGCCGTTTCTGCAGCACTGGTGCCACGGTGGAACTCGTACTCGTAAATAACGCGATATTTCCAGTTTTTCATTTTGTAAACTGAGTGACGCAAAGAAAAAAACAATTGAGGAAAAAACAAATGAATTATAATTTTCAAAACACAAATACATAAGTAAATAGCTGTATAAATTTGGATTTGGAATTCCTAACCAAAGAGAAGATATTTGAGATCAAATTTGCCAGTACGGCAAAACGCCAATTTCATATGTAAGGACCTAATATAACTGTGCCCGCAGCTTCGCCTGCGTGGAATTCAGTTTGAGACTATAAGAGTATCAGTGAAAAATCAATATAATCTAAACTACTCGTCCAAACAATGTTGTGTAAAAGGCAATTTTTATCTACATAAAATTTTCCTGGCGATAAGCAAATTTATTTTGATAAGAATTTAACATTACCTACTTAAATTACCCCCGACAGATAAAAATTAATTTTAAATATATATTTTAATCATATTTTATCAATTTGTGAGTTGTGCTTAATATATAGACATATCTCGTCCCAGATTTTTTATACGCCTTTTTGAGTTCTACAACATCTCTATAGCAAGCATTAATTTATCTCTTACTGTTAAGGCAGCGTTCGTAAGAAACGCATTCGCTCGACTGTTTTTTTCGTCGACTTTGGTTGTGAAAAAGATCATCACGAAAAGCCCTTTTATTTTAACTAGATAATATATAACCTATAACTATCTTGAAAATCCATTCTAAATATTGGTGAAAGAATTTTTGAAATCGGATGAGTACTTTCGGAGATTACCTACCTCCTACATCCAAACTTACAAACTCATAAACTTTACCACTTTATATATTAGTATAGATTTCATTTATTAATTATTAATATTTTAAAAAATCATCAATGAACGTAATAAATTGAAGATAAACGGCCGTATTCTGAAAATAGCAATCATTGCTGTTTCGGTATCTTGACAGTTATCGTGTAACATTATAACGCCGCGACGCCGTCGCAAATGGTGAATAACTTAAAGTTTGTTTTCGTTTAGAGCTTTCTGAGTTGAATTAGTGAGTGAAATTAAAAAATTAATTTTTATCTCGTTAAATAATTAATGAAATTTCTATGATGAAAAGAAAAAACAAATGTTTGTGTGCAATTGAGATCGATTTGAAAATTATCATATTTTTTTTCTAAAAAAATACGAAACGGTACATTTAATAAAAAAATCTTACGCTTCAAAGTAGATAATATTATAAGTGAGATATGTGCGAAATTTGAAAGAAATTGAGATATTATCTCCAAAATTCTAAAAGGGGGAGTTTCGAGGAAAATGCAAATGAATAATGAATTTAGTTTAAAAATCCCGTATCACGCTAGCTTCCAATTGCTATACCTCATTTTTTGGAATTTTTATATATTTATTTTATATATATATATATAAGATCAAGCAAAAAAAGATTTTTTAAAAAGATCAAGGTGGTGTAATCTCTTAAACGAACTGAGCGATCTTGTCGTTGTATTGTATGACAGCATTAAAAGCATAAGATAGGAGATCGTTTCAATTGCACGGCAAATGGAACAAAATGTCATGCAATTACTTAAAAAATATGTACACTTAGGTTAGGTTATTTAGTTTAGGTGACGTTAGTATATATCAGTTTTGACAATCAGTATAAGTTAAAACAAAGTTTTGACAAGTGGACATACGAGGTGTGATCAAAAAATACGGTGAATAAATTTTTATAGCAGCAACTGCTGACGCTATATTAGTGTGAAGTATCGATCCCGGTAGCCTGTTCCTTTGATAATAATAGTGACAAGTAAGAACAATTTTCGGCCTATCAGGCCACTTCCAGAGCCCGAAGAGGATGGGCATGTGTCTGTCGCGTGTCATGGATTACTAACAACGCGTGTTTTGTTTAAAAAAGAGTGCCAAAGAAGCTCATAAAATGATAAAAGAAGTATATCGTCGCTGTATATATAATAAAGGCAATGTGCCGTTTAGTATATTCTGAGATGAACGAGATATACTAAAAAAAACATTGCCGTTCATCTGGAAAGTCTGCCTAGTAATAATTTAAAATATTTTTTATAAATCTAGTCTGTGCAATTATTTTTAAGACAGTTTCATTCGTTTATCTCAGAATGTACTAAAACGGCACACAGGATTAATTATATATACAGCGACGATATGGCGATAATGTGATGACCATGAAGACTGTTTACAAGTGCTGTGAGTGATTTAAAACCGGAAATAAGTATGTTCAAGACGAGCAAAGGTTAGGACGTCCTTAGACCTCAGAAACAGAGGAAAGCATGCAAAAAGTCTCAAAAACGGGCACAAAAGGAAGGCTCAAACAAGCTATTGACTATTCGAGAGCTTGCCGAAGAACTGAACATCTCGTACAGGTCCATGCAAAGCATTTTAACTGATAATTTGCATATGAGACGAGTGAATGCTGCATCATGATAATGCGCCGAGCCAGATCTCGCTTCTGATCCGCGAGTTTTTGGCCGAAAAAAATCATGTCTGTCCACATCCACCTTACTCCTCGGATTTAGCATCATTTAGCACCATGCGACTTTTGGGTCTTTCCAAAAATAAAAACCGGACTGGACGGACAATTTTTCGACACCATTACCGACATTGAGAAGGCCACGACGGAGTAGCTGAAGATCCTTCCGAAAGAAGCCTTCTAGAAATGTTGGAAGCATTTCTTCATGGAACGACCGTTAGGATAAGTGCATCACCAGCCAAGGAGAGTACTTTGAAAGAGATAAAGTCAAATTTGTCGTAGACTTATTTCATTGTTTGTAACTACATTATCCACCATATTTTTTGATCACACCTCGTAAATCTCAGTATTTTGTACACGTATTGAGATTTCAATCAGGAAATAAAGTCAGACATTTAAGTTCAGCTGGTCAACTGACTCATTTTGGATAAATTTGAATCTCTCCAGCAGAATAAGCAGTTGTAGGTGTTTATGGTTTTAGATTCTAGACTTTCGTTGTCAAATAGAACGTTGTACTCGAGCAGGAGTTTTGTCTCTTTCTATCAAATTCAAGTTGATCTCTGAATTTAACACTGATTTATCTCAATTAAATCTACGAGATATACCTAAGCGTGTCTTATTCGTATCGAATTAATATTAATTTTAATCAAATTAATATTAATCTTATTTTATTATTAAAGAAAACACATTATTATTGTGAAGTTGCAGTATCAGAATAAAGTTCTGTGAATTATTAAACAAATGTTTATTAATCAATTAGAAAAGACATATAGAAAAATCAAATAAAAAAAACTATTTTAACTGCTACCGGTATTAAGGTACTTGTATTGCATTATAAATATTAATCAATTAAAAAGAGACTACATAAAAGGTAGAAAATTTTTCGTTAACTTACCAAACTGCCGTGGCGAAATTGGATAACGTGCCATCCCCGGATAGAATGGAGGTCCGTCGGATCGAATCCCAGCAGCAGTTAAAATATTTTATCGTCAGTTTTATTTTTCTGTATGCCTTTTTTAATTGATTAATAAAAATTTGTAGTATCTTATTCGTGTCGAAACAATATAATTTTTTTCGAATTAATATTAATCTTATTTTAGGGTTGTGGAAAAGCATTGGCCCAACACTGGTCAGATATGTTCGACGGAGTTTTTCAACCAATATTAATTTTAATCGAATTAATATTAAACTTATTTTAGGGTTGTGCAAAAGTATTGGCCCAACACTGGTCAGATATGTTCGACGGAGTTTTTCAATCAATATTAATTTCAATCGAATTAATATTAATCTTGTTTTAGGGTTGTGGAAAAGTATTGGCCCAACACTGGTCAGAATATGTTCGACGGAGTTTTTCAATCAATATTAATTATAATCGAATTAATATTAAACTTATTTTAGGGTTGTGCAAAAGTATTGGCCCAACACTGGTCAGAACATGTTCGACGGAGTTTTATGACCGATCCGCATGCCCGTAATGAATGACAACAAAGAATTTTCCAAGCAGCGACGTGGTCTGCGCGCTCATGACTGAAAGTTAAATATACTTTGGGTGCCAAGGTCGGATGGAGACAATTTTTTTCCGGCGTCTGGGAAAAACTCAGCGGCTTTTCGCTAATCGCGTAATGGGCAGCCGAATCACCTTGTTATAAAAATATACGCTCACAATCAAATCACCGACGAATTATTATACTTTATATTTATTTACTGCTGATTTTAAACTTTTTTTATGATTTAACGAAAGACTCAAGGATACATTGAATATTTGTGGCGAACTAAAATTATAATTCTAAAGTTTTTAAATAGAAATACTATTTATATCGTCGGAGCAGTTTATATTTGCTTGCATTAGTAGTACGAAATTATTTGAGGGTTTAAACTATTGTTAATTTGAGAAATCTAACGCTGTGTGGTTTATACAAAGTTTGTTAGTTTTCTCAAATTAATAATTTTGCCAAACCACAAAGTAAAAACATTAAATTCTTCATCATTATTGGCATCTAAATATTAGGTTGATGCATAATTCGTCATAATCAAAGCAGTTTGAAGTTTTATTTACATAAAGACACTTTATTTCATAACTCGGTAACTACAAAAGATTTTCCTTTGAAACTTGGGTTAGTTATTTAAAGTTGATACCTTTCAAACCTCAAATATAGTCAGCGCAGTACAACGACGTTTTTACACATGCTGCATTATTCTACGATCGCAAATCAGAACCGTCGTTACGCCGACTTCGTATAATGACGGTTAAATTAATGAGAAAAAATACACTTTTTATATACCATCAGATGGCTTCTTTTTTTCACTTTTTAACGATCCAAAAAAGTCAATATGGAATTTTTGCACATTCCTCATTGTTCTACGATCATCACGAATTATCCACCGATTTTTAAAAATTATATTGCAATATAAACAAACCCAGAGACTCTCGCCTAGTGGTCCTGTGGTCGGTGGTTTCAGGACACCAGTAAGTTAATACTATTTTCTTAGCACAAGGGTTGAACTCAATTATAAAATAGAAATATTAATATGATAAAAAAGGAAAAATTGAAAAAACATCATTAATTTTATATGTATGTTCTGAGAACACAATTAGTGGATTTTGTCAACAGAGGGATAATTATTAAGTATGGTGAATTATAGAAGTCTCACAGGGGCAAAGGCATTTATATGGAAAGCGTGTATTTAAGTCTTTATAGAGTAAATAATAAGAATATCATATGTACATTAAAAAGAATATTGCTTAATATTCCACTTTAAAAATAAACATAAAAAATATAGGTACCATTACCAGCTGCGAAATCTATGCATATTATATCAAGGGAGGGAATATACATGTTTCTAGCACAGTCCATTCGAATATATGAAAGAAACTGATTGAGAACATAAATATATACAACTTAAAAAATTGATAATATATGGATGTTCTTACGGTGGAACGTTGCATTGTGTAAAGTGATCACCTAAGCCAGTTTATACAGGTCACAATCCCTGGGTCACATTATGAAGACATGTTTCCCATATAAATAGTTTCATCTTTGTGAGATTTCTGTAATTTATCTTAATAAATAAATATTATGATATTCGGCGACTTTATCACCATCAACGTAAATTTGATTGCGAAATCTATTTCAGGGGCAAACAGTGTCCAGTATTATAATGTCCTAGTGGGGCAACTTTCGGGCTTAGGCTAGAAGGGCCTAGTCATCAAAATCCTCTTCAAAGTCATGCGGATACTCGTTTCGTTGAGATTGCGAAATGACTCGGCTTCCACCCTTTCTCGAAGTGGTTAAGCACATAGGCACAAAAGTAAAACCGTAAAATTTAATAAATTAATTAAATTAAAAAAATAAATTAAATAGTAATAATGTGCCGTGTATTTATATGGTTTTACTTACCATCACGCCGTTTTCCCGTGGGGGTAAGTAGAGAGGAAAGAGCTCCACACCTTTCTGTCCTGACATACAACTCTCGCCTCATCCACATTCATACATCTTCGCATGCAAGCTCGACGATTGTTGAGGCTTCTAACGGGACCATCTTCCAGTATCTGGTTAATTCCATTTTTAAATTTTCTAATCCGATTAAAGAATTATAGATAAAACGGCAGATAATTATGCGTCAACGTAATAATTATTTAAATAGTCCAACTGTTTTATTTATTTATACTAAGTGATTTTTTTCAAAATAAATTAGTAAATTTGATGATAATGTTGAGCTGTATGTAGGGTTGCCAACCGTACTCTAAAATAGAGAATCGTACTCTATATCATGCTGGTGTACTCTATAATCTCTAATACTAATAGAGGACGCTAAAATACTCTTTTTTACACAACGTTTACTATACTAGTGCCAGTCACGCATATATGATGTATACCTATTATCGTAACCAAAAAAGTCGACTATTTACTTTTAATATGCTCGTATTCCCAAGATGGGAATCCCTACTCCCCAAGCCACACTCGGACGTTTCTGAACGCAGCCACTAATGTCAATCTGTGATGTCAATGTCACAAGTTGTTTTGAGGTTACGTTTATTTTAGGTTACGCAAGAAAAAGTGAACTTAGAGTTAGAATGTTTGGAGTCGTACAATTCTTTTAAAAACAATGAAAAATTGTTATGTGCTGCAAAAAGTAGCAAAAAAAACGTTTTCAAAAATTTGAGTCCGTACTCTTTATTTACCTCCTTTGAAATCGTATATAGGTACTCTATTTCAGACTATTTCTTCTAATAAAAGTTGGCAACCCTAACTATATGATAGAAATTTGATAATAATATTGAGCTATACAGGGTGTACCAGAGCTAGCAGCAGAAACTTGGCAGGTAGATTCCTGACTATGTTATGACTCTAAACTGTTCAAGCAACCATGGCCTAATATCAATAGTTATGGAGATATGCAATATCAAAGATTGCATTTTTTTTTTCAATATGTCTTACTTATTTTTTGCAAAAAGTAGAACTATCGTTACGGTAACTTATGCCGATTATGAAAAATTCATTCGCTTTAATACAAGTCGAATAAAATGATAAAAACCATGCAAAAATAGAAAAAAAAAATTTTTACAAGGTTTTTATCATTTTATTTAAGTTGTATTGAAGCAAATTAATTTTTCATAATCAATATAAGTTACTGTAATGATAGTTCAACTTTTTGCAAAAAATAAGTTGGAAATATTGAAAAAAAAATGGAAATTTTAATATTGCACAACTCCATAACTATTGATATTAAATAGGTCATGGTTGATTTAACACTTTAGACTCATAACATAGTCAGGAATCTACCGGCCAAGTTTCTGCTGCTGGCTCTGGTACACCCTGCATAAGCTAGAGATCAAATCAGGAATGACATCATTCGAATGGATTTTGGGATGAACCCGCTGGTGCTCCAAATAGAATCATCTCACACATGGAAAAGACAAATGAAAAGACTCGAAAAAATATTAAACTACCAGCGGCCAAGTAATCGACGCGGCGCACAGTGGGTCGAAACCGTAATTTGAGGGACTTAGGGACCAACTTTCTTTTTTTACTTTTTTCTTTATGCGGATGGATACAGCTCATTAACCTTATCAATAGTTATCATATGAAACTTTTTCCTAAACTTTATAGTTTGGGCAAAAAAAAAAAAAGTTTTGTATTTTTTGTATGGAGTGGATCAAATAAAATTAAATTTCTGCTAAGTGGTGACTGACCCCGCTTTGAAACCTTTTTTTTCTCATACCTTGTCTAGTCTACCATCGTTTTATTCTATGAACATGTACATAAACTTGCAACTCTACCAGATAAATGGATCGAAAAAATAAAAAAACGTATATATTTATAATATTATTTTTTATTTTCTTAATTTGTTTTATGTCAAACTAAATATGAAATAGTGAGAACAAGTACATTATAACACAAATAATCAACAAAAAACCCAACAAAATTAGACTAAAAACCAACTAAATGAACACTTAATAATACCAGTTGTATCCATCCGCAAAAAGAAAAAAGTAAAAAAAGAAAGTTGGTCCCTAAGTCCCTCAAATTACGATTTCGACCCACTGTGCAGCGTTGGACGGGGAGTGGTGGAAAAGTGCTGTCCAAGCGATCCCAATAATTAATTATTTTAATTGTACTGAATTCTAGGCTTTATGTATCTATCTATTCCTTACAAAATCATATTTCCTATTAATTCACAGGCCAGGAATTCGGTACGTGATAAATTAGTAATCCTCGATGACTGCATTAAATTTTTGTGGACATTGCTGCCTTTGCTTTTATACCCCACATGTAATGTTCAAGAGAATCATCTTTTCGCGTGTATAAAAAATGCGTGACAAAGATATAACTGATGCAAAATTTATCATTTGATATTTGAATAAAATAACCCACTTAATAAAGAAATATCAAATAAAATAAAATAAAAATGTTGAAAGATTACTTTTAATTAAAATGTCGTCTAAAAATTAATGTTATTTATTTTATATACGTAGATAACAGAGGCGTGCGGTGAGTAAATTGAAGCATACCTTTAACGCATAAAAAAATCGAAATAAAATATGTATGTAGGTAGGTATGTATTTCGTAATACTCCTATGACAATTATTATCATATTATTCATAGTAAATATACCATAATATCAGGTAGTTTCGGTCTGTGTATAAATATTTAATTTTTTCGAAAATACGCATTTTCATAATTTTTTTTTTTATAAATAGAGATCCGAATACGGAATGCGTATCGCATCAATATTCTTACTATTTTCAAGATAAGTTAAACGCTTGTGTTATAGAGATAGAACTAACTAGCTGGTGCCCTGGAATGGGACTCGAACAACTGACCACCAGATCGCTAGGCAATCATCATACAATGTATCAACTGCCTGCGCCTGATAGAGAATTCTACTAGCAAATGGGAATAGATATCCATTTTCATTTCATTTCAAAACTAACCCATAAAAACCAAGTTTTTATTATACTCCCTTTCTCATTTACTAGTGGAAACAGGTTTGGCGCTTAACGGTCAGAGCGAATGACGTCACGCCTCAGTACCCATCACCGTGTCTTTGAACAGTTGCCATAGACACAATGCAATGTTTACTGAGGCTTCGCGTTACTTAGATGAAATGATAGCTACGGGCGTTTGAAAATGCAATTATTTGCGTAAAAACTTAGTTTATTACTGAAATAATGTTATTTTCGATAATAGTAGACGTGTACCTACAATATAGAATGTTATTTCAAAATCTGTCATCATGCCTATTATCATGCATTTTGGTATAACGTAAAGTAACGTAAAGTTTTTACGGAACAACCAGCTTTTGTTTTGTAGCAGTTTTAAATAAAGAGATAAATTCTAAAGCGTCCATGATTTAAATAATTTTAGAATAGTACTTGAAAGTAATATAGAAAGTAATATAGAATATAGATCTGAGATAAATTAGCATTTTGTTATGTCCTTGTGTGTATGTTTGACCCAAATGTATGTAAGAATACATTGTTACCGACATCAAACCTATGTGCAAAATTTCAGCTCGATTGGATGACCGGAAGTGTATTAACTTTCACTTCCAAAATTTTTACACAAGAAATCAAGACCGGCAGTGAAATTGATATAAAGAATTTAAAAAACATATTGTTTATACATTTTAATTTTTATGTAATGATTTATTTTTCAAATTATTACATATTACTCTTGAGCTTTAATATTGAAATTAATGTAAGCACCTATACATATAAGTAAGCAAATATATGCTCACTCAATGTCAATGTAAATATTAAAAATATCCAACTAGGTAAGTAAAAATTAATTAATTAATGTAAATATAAATTACTATACATTACTTATATATCTTAGGCATTCCTGTTAGATATACTTTCATAGATCGAAAAGCGGTGCTTCAAAAAGAACACATAGGTATAACAATCTTATTTAAACCTAATTTTAAAAATTAATGAAAAATCATAAAATGTTTTTTATTTTGAAATCAAACATCTCTTGTATTTGATGCCACCAATAGACACAACAGGAAAGTCAAATTAAAAACAAAGGATATTTTTCATTTTATTAAAAAAAAAAGGTTTTAATAAATTTCGCAACAAGTAGTCACAGGAAGGGGGTGTGTCTCTTGTTGCGCAGGG
Source organism: Agrypnia vestita (assembly GCA_016648135.1). Lineage (NCBI taxonomy): Eukaryota > Metazoa > Arthropoda > Insecta > Trichoptera > Phryganeidae > Agrypnia > Agrypnia vestita. Next base: position 12,633 of record JADDOH010005449.1, read on the forward strand.
TTGTTAAGAGTAAAAATTTGGAATGGATATTATTCAATTTCATTTGACACCAGCTGTTCGTATCCGGCGTTGCACGGGTTAAGGATTAAGTTGAAAATTAATTTATTAAGCCTATGTTATCTGCCGAGTCCTAAAGAATAAGTTTCCAAATTTTGAGTCCGATCGGTCAAACGGTATAGACTTATATCGAATATATGTCAGGGGAGGAGGAGAGGTATGAGAATGAAAAGAGGGGGAAATATCACTTATGTTACTCACCGAGTCCTAAAGAATAAGTTTCCAAATTTTGAGTCCGATCGGTCAAACGGTACAGATCTGCATCGAAAATGTGTCAGGGGGAGGGGAAGGGGTATGATAACAGGGGGAAAATGTTGCCTATATTACCCGCCGGGTCCCAAAGCATAAGTATGCAAAATTAGAATCGAATCGGACGAACGGTGTGGATTTGTATAGAGAACAGATAGACAGACAGACAGACATTGAGTTTTATAGGTATAGATGGACATTAATATCGTAGGAAGAGGGAGGAGTGACCAGGGCGAGAGGGTGCTTTTTTGCACAGGATACTATGGAGTAACTGTTCAAAAAATTTTAATTGCATTTCTTTTAATTTATAATAAAGGGGAGGGGGTGAGATCGTGGCAGTGAAGGGGAGTGGTGTGATTATACGGATAATCATATAATTTAAAATTGCCATATTTGTATTTTAAGTTACATTATTTCTTTCTTTCAAAAAATCCTTGTTTACAAATAAAGGTACATAATACTAATTTAACAATATAATATGAAATAAAATTACACTTTTTTTTGTTAAATTTGTGGATTATGCCACTCTAATAGGCTACGCCTGTCCCAGAGTGGCGTTATAGAACACAATTATAATATTTTTTTGAATTCGTCAGTAATATTTATTTTCGTAAGGTGGTAATTATACTTTTTAATTTTATACTATTTTTTATTTAAAGAAAAAATCACTATATCATAACAATATTGTTACTACACCATCAAAGTTTAAAACTTGTGTATTGCACTATTTAAAATATTTTATGTATACAGGGTAAAACAGAGTTAGTCCACAATACTTTACAGGTGAATTCCTACCTTGATTATGAGTCAAAAATGTTCAAGCAAACATGACCTAATATCAATAGTTATTGAGTTGTGTAATATCAAAATTTGCATTTTTTTTCAATATTTCTGACTGATTTTTTACAAAACATTGAACCATCTTTAAAGCAACTTATACCGATTACGAAAAATTCATTCGTTTCAATAAAAGTTAAATAAAAAGATCAGAACCTCGCAAAAGTTCCAATTGGAATTGGAATGTTTTTATTATTTACTTGACTTGGTGACTTAAAGGGAATGAATTTTTCACGTTTGATATAAGTTACTGTAATGATAGTCCAACATTTAGTACAAGTATAATAGTCCAAAAATAATTCAAAAATATTTTAAAAAAAATGAGATGTCGCATATCTCCATGGCTATCTTCATGTCATGTCAAAGTCATGGATGCTTGAAAATTTTCAACTTAAAATTAAAGCAGAAATCTACCCGTAAAGCATTGTGGACTAGCTCTGTTACACCCTGTATACGCGTAACATAATTTTTTAATATTGTTTTCAAATAACTATTCCATATAGCTGAATAGATATCAGAATAGAGTATCAGTGAACATATATACAGCGGAACGGAAGTTATGTAGCGGCTCGTCATGGCGGGCCCGATCCAATCACTTTATTTATAACACTGACTCAAAAATCTCGCGTTTGGCCAATGTTTCTGGAAATTTCTTTTAATGAATTCGACCGTCGTCATCGTTTCAAATGCGAAACTATATCAAAAGAATTTCAAACAACACAAATTCATTTTTTTCTTTCCCACAAAAGATCTGTCAGGGGGATCCGTGTTATCCGCGTTGCGTTGTGCGCATCGCTTGGTGGAAGATGAAATTGAAAATATTCAATTTCAATTTATTTATTTATAACATAACATTTACATGTTCAATTCGTAAATATTATTAAAAAGTGAGATAATATACAAACAATAAAATATCAAACGTATATAAATTCATTCATATCAAAGGTGTAGGAGAATCCCGCTTCGGAAAACCCCCTCAGACACATGGAATATATCAATACCCAAAGCGATTTTGTTCAGCATAGCTGTGGCTCTTCCAACAGGCATAACCACCAGCAGGTTGGTCCTGTATATTGGAATGTGAAACAATCTATGCTGACGATGTCTAGTGTAATTATCAGGAACATACAAACCAATGCTCTGCATAATTTCAGAATTATCGATCATACCGCGCAACAATCGACCAAAATGTGTAATCAAATACACATTCCTTCTAGTCTCTAGACTATTGTAGGCAAGCATACCCTGGAGAATTAGAATTAAAAATTAGAAGCGTATCATTTTACGTCTTGGCGGACGTGCTCAGTCGGGTTACACAAAAGCAATTAATTCTTGCGAAACTAGAGTCAATCATAACATTGCATAATTGAAAAAATAAGGAGTACATGCTGTGCTGATTGTTGCATAATTAACAAAGTGATTAGAAAGGTGATTAGAAAGGTGATGTAAATTTTTTTTAACAAAAAGGGAGCAGAGTAATATACAGGGTTATTTGTAAAACATTAATAACCTCGCAGGATATATTCCTGCCTTGATTATGAGTCAAAAATGTTCAAGCTATTATGACCTAATATCAATAGTTCAAGAGATATGCGACATCAAAGTTTGCATTTTTTTTCAATACTTCTGACTTATTTTTTGTAAAACGTTGAACTATCATTACAGTAACATATATCGAATATGAAACATTTATTCCCTTTAATACAAGTCAAATAAAAAAATAAAAACCTTCGAATTTCAATTCTTTCAGGGTTTTTATCATTTTATTTAACTTGTATTGAAACGAATGAATTTTTCGTAATCGACACGAGTGACTGTAACGATAGTCCAACGTTGTACAAAAAATAAGTCAGAAATATTGAAAAAAAATGCAAACTTAGATGTCGCATATCTCTTGAACTATTGATATTAGGTCATAATAGCTTGAACATTTTCGACTTATAATCAAGGCAGGAATATAGTCCTGAGAGGTTATTAATGTTTTACAAATAACCCTGTATACTATAAAATGTGTTGATGGTATCTAAACTTTTAAAATGCCAGAGGGTTAAAAAAAATATTATCACACATTAGTGGCAGGTTTCAGCGCAACTCTTTAAGGATTAATCGTCAATAAAATACTGGTTATTATCGTCCACAAATAGAGGATTGACATAAAATATACGACATCGAAAATCGTACTTAATCCCATCTCTGCAAGCTCGAAAAGTGCGTACGATCACGCACATGGTTTGGCGCGTATACACGCTCATAGTATTAAAGGGTTAAAAAGATATTGGATGATGGTCCTTTTAAAACCTTTGAGGATAAGTGGATATACATATATTCGTTAGTGGATACACATACGTTAATGAAGATCAGTAGGAACCTACTCTTCATTTAATTTGAATTTTTAAATAGAACATTTGAATTTGCGTGCAAATTCTTTAACATCTGACAATCGACCTATTGTGAAAATTGTTTTGTAATAATATATCGGTGAACGATATTTAATATTTTTTGTAAAATAATAGCTTTAAATGTTGTTTGTCTTTTCGGGTATGATGTGTACTTTTATTACTTTCGTTCTTTTTACGTGGCGTCTGCTTGCTTGCCGGCTTGCCGGGTGAAAAAACTTTGGATCAATTTTTAACCCTTTTCCCGTGATCCAATCGAGTTGAAACTTGGCAAGTAGACTTGTGGCGACGATCAAGAATGTCAATCAAATTTTCGTTAAAAAAATTAATAATAGTATTGTATTGTATTTAGAAATTTTATGAATCATTAGAAAAGTTTGATTACTAGCATAGCGGCCCGATAACGTCGCGGAATATTTTATAATTTTGAATTACTCCGTCGTTATTCATAATAGGTACTTCACTACGAATGTCGAAAATCTAAATTGACTGACAAATGTTTTTAGAATTTAATCTTCAAAGCATGAAGTGTCTTATCAAAGCTCAAAACATTCAAAGGAAAAGCAAGCAGGAAGAACCCGGATGGGAAGGGGGAGAAACAGAGATGAGTGGAGGAAAATGAAGAGGCCTACATCCAGCAGTGGAGGGAAGAAGACTGAGGAAGAAGAAGAAGAAGAAGATTCCTTTACGGCAATATTAATACTTGTTTCTTACTAAGCACACAGTGACGTTACGAAGATCCAAAATGGCTGCTAGCCAGTTGATTTCCCGCATATGTATGAAGCTTGCTAAGATACGTACTGCCAGTATAATTTCGTTCTGCCTATTATTCTACCTCTGAGTTAATTGACAAAACCTTACTAGATGGTTCATTCATTGTACTGTACACAATCTAACCGGCATGGTTTGCCAATTTTAACCACGGAGACGTCATCATACAGCATGTAACTCTGCAATATTACGTCTCTTCGTACTACGAGTAGTCTCATTAATCGTACAATCTTTCTTTTAAATTATAGACTCTCTCGTGTTTTGTCAGAGTTCAAGTTTCATAAATAATTAAAACATAATAATATTAATAAAAAATATTTAAGATAAATGAACAATAGAATTGAACAATATATATAAACGGTGATTAGTACACAAGTAAACAGTAATAATTAGAAACCTTTAACGAATTAGTAATAGAGTAAAATAAAGATAATTAAACCAATATACTAGATAAATAAGATAAGATAGAATAAACCAAAAAATAAATATAAAAGATAAAATCAAAACATATTTAAAATGGAAATGAACAATAATTAGGACACTTTAAAATAAATAAATACATATAATTCATGGGGAACAAAACATAAGTAAAAATTTAGGCCATTAAACTCTAATTAATTCTGTTGGTTTATTCTAAGTCTAAGTAATTCTTTAATTCGGGTACGCTCCTACATCGAAACATGTCTACGAATTGCGAAATTTGTTTCCAAGGCGATGCATGCGTGTTAACGGCGAATTTAATGCATAGTTATTCCTGTGGGTCCCTACAAAGAACACTTCGTGATGTCTCGTTTGTCTCGGTATATTATACGAGACTAACAGATTAGGGTAGTCCAACATACCTACTCTTAATATATGTGTATCTATTTATTTATTTATTTATTTAATGTATGACGTAAGTAACACGTTCTCACATTCTACTACGCATTGGTATTTTTCTCTTTCATTGTTTGAGAACATAAATGCTGTGACGTGATGAACGCAGACATTGTATAAAATAGAGCGAACTGTAGATATTGGCTACTGTAGTAAGTAATGGATTGTTTGTAATAAAATTTTGCCGTAAAGTCGAAAGCAGCTGCTAACCTGTTGCTGAATTAAATAAATAATGTGCAACTTCATTCGTTTTATTGCACTACACAAATACACAGCACTACCGAGCATTCTGAATTCAATCAATTCTAGAAGCAGAGAATTCTAATTGTGGGCTCGTGTGAACAGACATAGCAGAGATGAGCCATCAACTGGAAATACTGACAAGTAAAGATTGATTTTCTTTGTTCAAACAATAACTGCTGGTGTGTATTTTTGCGAGATCTATCTATCGTTTTGGAAGGGAATATATAATCTAAAACTTAAGCGTTAATTAATCTGATTATGAAAAAGAGGAATATAAATTGATTCAAAACTTAGCAGTCGACACGTATTACCACAGACTAATGGCGTGCGTGGGTATAAACTTAGATTACGCTGTGACCGACCATACAGGGTGTACAGAGCTAGCAGCAGAAACTTGTCCAGTAGATTCCTGACTATTTTATGAGTCAAAAATGTTTTAGTCTTTAACGTCTAGTCTATGGACGAATGCACAGCTTTTTGCTTGTATGCGCTGCATGCTACTGCCACAGACTTTTCCCCCGGTCCATGGAAAGGATTTAAAAAAAAAATCGTTTTGAATCTCTAAGATATAGATTTTGCTTCCATGGGAATGCGAGTTTTGTCAGTTTCAATGAACTTCTGTTGATGATGATGATGATGAATTGAGATATATACTATATATATATATTATATATATATATATATAGATATATATATATATCGTATATATATATATATAATATATATGATATGATATCTCTATCTATTGCATACCAGAAGAAAATGGGTAATAGCATGACTCTACAGTGCGGTTTTTTTGCTCGGGATGACAGTACTAAGACTCTTATAATTATTTATATAAGATTATATAAGGTAATTATAACAAACACACGACTCGGTTGTGGCCTTGTAATTTTTCATCGGTTATATCGTTCGTTTCGGTCTCCAGATGTTTTGGATGTCCAGTTCAATCATTCGATGTTCAATCTAGTTCGCGCGAACTAGATTGAGCTGGAAACGGGAACGGTATCTCTAGTTCAGTATAACTGATCCGTTCATTAAGACCCGTTCGTTCGCGAACTACCCACCTCTTCTTGTGATACGCAATTAACTACGATGAGGAGTAATCTGCTGTCTCGAGAGGACTATCACATTGATATTTTGGTAATGTGGTTTGTATTGTAATAGCCGGTTAGTGCAGAAATTTGGTCGTAGCTGTGTTTATCGGTATCAGAATTGACACTATCGATATAAAATTTATTCTTGAAGCGCTGTGACCAAAAAATCGATCTTTCGACACAAGATTGTGGGTTAAAAGGAGTTTTAAAAGCTACATATTTCTTTTTTCTTTTAAATAACGTTTATAAGTTGGAGATTTTTATGAATTACTATCTTCCCTGCCTCGGTTGATATTTGATAATATATTATTTTCATATTGTTAAATTGTGCTATTAAATGTTGAACAAAACTTGTTGATTGAAGGAGAAATACAAGCAGTCACAAAATATTTATTCAAAGCGAGTTATAACACATTTAAATAATTTTTCGCCTTAGTCTCTCAACACTTTTTTACAGTTTTTTTTCCTTATTAAACAATTTGTGTGCGAAACAATATGATGTGATGGCGTCTTGTCTTATTTTTTGAGTTTTCAAATCTTCGTATCTCATGAAGGAAAATGACGTTACAAGCTGAAAAATTTATTTTGGCTTATTAATTTCGTACGTAACAAGTTGCGTAAATTCAATTACGGCAAATTTCACCATCGGAGAGTTTTTTAGTGCTTCAGACAGACAGATTTTTCGATTTACGTATGAATAATTATACAAGGAATCTTAAAGAAAATCGTCTAGCGATGTCAAATCCGGCGAACGCGATGGTCCATTTTAGAATTTTGTATAAATTTTTACTAACTTACCGTCACGTCATTTTCCCGTGGGGGTAGGCAGAGAGGATAGAGCGCCACACTCTTCTTTCCCAACACGCAACGCTCGCCTCATCCTCATTCACATATCTACGCGTGCAACCTCGATGATCGTTGAGGCTCCTAATAAGACCATCTTCCAGTATCTGGTTAACATGATCTGGCCGCCCCCTCTTTATGGCGCTATCAACACTTCCGTCACATATCTTTTTTACCAATATGTTCTCATTCATTCGCCTAACATGCCCAAACCGCCTGAGCGACCCTTTTTTAATTCTGTTCTTTATGCTTAGATCATATATACATTATTTTTAAATTGTTTATTTTTCACTATCATAAATAGATTTTTCACACATACCTACATCTAAGTGATCTCATTTCCGCTACATTCAGTGTACTTTCTTTCCTTTACTGCCAACTCCAGTTTCACATCCACACATCAGTGTTGCCAGAATTCCATTGTGTACCGTTAGTCTTATTTGTTCACTAAAAGATTGCCTTAGGGTCCATGTATGTAGCGACATTTGAAACTACTTGTCTTTTCAGTCTTCAACCCTCTGAACTCAGAACATTTTTGACCTCTAATTCTGGGAGTGGGGTCTCGGAGACCCCGTTTTTACCTCATGTCATAATTTCCATTTTAGTTAGTAAGAAGTTTATTTTTTGTTTTTGTTTTTTCATTTTTCATAGTTTAGTTTTGTAAAAAAAACATTATATTTGTTTATTAAGATATACCTATCTAGTAATAATATTATGTTCTTAAAAGTGATTTCATGTCATCAATGAATAAAAAGTTGATTATATATGTAATTTTGTTTCATTAAAACCCACTTGTCAAAATTATTACATAAACTTAATCCAAATTCCTAAAATTTACTCTGAATTTCAGTCATGAAGTACAGAGGTCTCTGAGACCCTATGTCTATGCAAATGGAAAAAAAATGTCGTCCATACTTAAAGGTTGAGGATGGGTTAATATATCTCGTCCTGCTCTTATATATAATTTACTCCACGATTCGTAATACCGTAATAATCCTCTCTGACGTAATACCGTCCCATACTGCATTTGAAAGATACAATTAACGCCGGCACATCTTCCAAGAAACCTCGGTAATACGATTAAGTTTATTAAAACTTCAAACCATTCATGTATAAATATGCTATTGTCGTAATCAGATGGCGAACAAATTGGTTTTCTTCTCTGTTCTTTTTTGGATAGATATAAAGTGATAAGAAGAAGCTATATAATGATATATAAGTGTATTTTTTCTCATTAATTTAACCGTCGTTATACGAAGTCGGTATAACGACGGTTCTGATTTGCGATCGTAGAACAATGCAGCATGTGTAAAAACGTCGTTGTACTGCGCTGATTATATTTGACGTTTGAAAGGAAACTTTAAATAACTAACCCAAGTTTCATAAAGTGCCTTTATGTAAAGACCGGTTCTAAAAATGGACTTTAGCGCAAACGCAAATGAGCTCTATACTCTATTTAAGGAGCCAAACGTCACAAAATTTATAAAACTGGGAAGACTTCGTGGGTCATGTGGAGAGAATGTCCGAGCATCAAGCACCAAAATCCCTGCTGAACTCAAGGCCAATAGGGCGAAGGAGCTTAGGAAGGCCAAAATTAAGATGGAGTGACAACGTCCTCAAAGATATCTCTGCCTTAGAGCTTCGAAACTGGAGAGAGCTGGCACTAGACCGAGATGAGTGGAGGAAAATTATTGAGGAGGCCAAGACCCACCAAGGGTTGTGTGGTCTGAGGCTTGGATCGATATTTTTCGATATTCTCATCGAAAGATATCGATCATGTCGGAAGCCGCAGACAGCACAGCCCTATACCTTTTTTGGGTGAATATTCTGGAAGCATTCGCAAATGTCTATAAATAGAGGAAGAGACGCGATTTCTAACACTCTCCTCGTAGACCCCGTTGATCCAGTGTTTTATAACTAGTCTTAAGTTTTTATTAAAAAGTATTGTTAAAAATCGGTGTATTCAAAAATTAAATAAATCTTGTAAGTATATTCCAAATTCTTCTTTTTATTCTCTGCTTCCCGAATTATATATATATATTCCAATATTTAGATACCCCAGTATTTAAATATTGGTGGTGACCCCTTAAATAAAAATAAAACAATAAAAAAAGCCATAAAAAACAAAAAATACCAGAGAAAAAATATCCTCTCGCGCCCCCACCCACAGTTGTAATGCCAAGAATGATGATGATGATGATGTAAATAAAACTTCAAACTGCTCTCCTGCAAACTTGAGAAAAATCACACGCGTCGTTATTCTACGATTTGACGATATAGAGTTCTTGGCCTGATTTTACAAGCCGTATTCCATTGTTGTAAATTTTAATTTGAATGGCACATTTGAAGAAGCTTTTGATTTCCCACAGCTTCCGACGAGAGTAATCTAGATTTATTTTCGGTTCGCCCATCTCCGCTTTACGCAACGCTGGGCCGAATGCAGAGACGTGCATAAACAAACCGATACTATGCAATACACATCGAGGCCAAAAACGCAATAGCCTTCTAAAATGTATCAATGAATCTCGTAAAAAAAGATATTTACTCGTAATTTAAAAACTCGTAGTAAATAAATAAAATATTCAACCAGCTAACTAACCACCACGCTGTTTCTCCGCAGGTTTAGGCAGAGAGGATAGAACAACATATTATTCTATCTTGACAGCAGTGGCGTGCAGTAGGTTTAAACTTACCTATATTAAAAAAATATATATACGCATATACTTATAAGGGTATATACATTTTTTTTAAAACTGTAATAATGAACTATTTCGAGTAGCTTCAATCCACAAAAATAACTGCACTATAAAAGAAGATTTCCTAAATAAATAAATATTTTATATATAGGTAATACGACAAAAATTTTCAATATATTTCGAAGACGATTTATATACAATTAAATCGGGAATAATACTTATTTCAGATATACGTTTCTTTTATGATACCATCGATGGCAATGTCGTCGTAATGTATAACTTTTATGATATTCCCATTGGATATGACAGATGGTATTTACATTCACCATAGAAATGAGAAATAGAATTCTCACAAAAATTTTGGGTGGAATTTGTAAAAAATATCATTTCTGCAATGACGTGCGCATAGTTCTCATCTGGCATAGGAACTTTCGAAGAAGCACGCTATTCCATGAAAAATTTACTTGTGTATTACACAAAACTCGCAGACATAGAGCTAAGTAAAAATACACGGTTCAGGACGAGTTTTTTCCCGACTTGAATAGATCTACGGAACAAATTTGTTGGGCGCAAACAAGTGAGATAAATTTAGAATTGACATGAAGTTTGGTCTGATAAAGAATAAGCGATTTTGGAGGAGAAAATATTTTGAAAGGATTCTAAAAAATTATCCACTTTTAATATACACATTGAGATTAATAAGATTTTCAATAAAATAAAATTATAAAATTGTGCAATCCGCCACTGAAACACCGGTCAGAGCGAATGACGTCACGTCTGTACGCATCACTGTGTCTTTGAACCGTTGCCATAGAAACAATGCAATGTTTACTGAGGCTTGACGTCACGTAGACGAAATGACAGCTGCGGGCGTTTTTGCGCGAAATTAAAAATATGTAGATGAAAATGCAATTATTTGCGTAAAAACTTAGTTTATTACTAAAATAATGTTATTTTCGGTAATAGTAGACGTGTACCTACAATGTAGTGATATTTCAAAATCTATTTTTCAAATAAAATTACAAAAACTAATATTCATAAGATTTCGCAAGATTTTAATCAAATAATGAATTTTTAATCGTCGATATAAATTACTTCACGATTAACGTTTAAAGAAAAGCCAAAAATTTTGAAAAAATGCAAGATGCAAAACGCAAGTTGCTTTCTTCAGTAACTGTCGGCAATTCACCCAAAATGTAAAAAATATTTACTTATCAAAATTGAAAAAAAAAGTTTTACTATAAAAAAGTTACGGACGTTATACAAGTTACGGGGACAGCCAGACCGACAGACAACGAAATGATTGTAATTGGGATTAAAGCCTTTACAGTTTGGTCTTGATACGGCGTCTTCGCGCTACAAAGAGAACGCAAAACGCCGCTAAAATTTCTTGATTAGAACATTTTGATATTTTTTGGAATTAAATAATAACATTCTTCGACATCTAAATTGTTTGATTACTTTCTAGAATATTTTATATAGGCATATTTAAATGTATAATACGAATATATTCCATATCCATGATTTCAGAACGATCCATAGATTTCAGAACGTAAAAGCGATTGTCTAGCATTGTGAGCAAAATTCACTTATTTTTCCCTTATCTTCTCTTACGTTTTTAATCACATTCTTGAATGAACAGATATCATATTAAAATTTATTCATCGGGTTCCATATATTTTAAATACGGATGCCTTCTTAAAATGACATAAACTAAATTATCTAATCAGTTGATTAATAATTTACCAAACTTAGGATTCTTTAAAAATGAAGAAAATTACTCCACTTTGGCCTGTACCGACCCGTGACGTATTTTTAAAAATAATATTACGAAGTAAACGATATCTTGAATTGTTAAAATTTGCTCACTTTTAATTTAGGTTTTAAAACAATGATTATGAAAATATTTTATTTTTGTGTGGTTTATTTCAATCTTTTTTATCCACCAGTTGACGTCTATTTTACTTGAATAAATTAAATGACTAGATTTTATTATTTTAAAATTAATTTAAAAAAATCAAAAACATATTTTAAATTCCCAATTTTTGCTATTTAATCAAGGCGCAATGTATTTAAGCGTCCTTGAGGTGAGGTGAGTACCTACTCACGAAAACGGCGCTATACAAATGATCCAATTAGTATTAATATTAATACGTTTTTTATGAGTTTTTTTTGGCGTTCTTAGAAGTTTAACGAGAGTGCTACGAGCTTAGATAATAAAATTATTCAGAGATTATTTCATTTGCAACGAGTATTCACATGTGCATGATTTATTAGAGGAAATTAATTCCTGCACCGAATAGAGAACTTCTATCCCTTTTATGTCCTATCTTAAATATAATCTCCTTTCCTTTACTTACCGAATATTTTTAACCACCCTCTCAGTCTTAGACCCGAATTCAGATTAAATACTTAGATGATTTAAAGGTTAAGGTACGCCTTAAAAGTGTTATTTTGTACTGAAAATTAAGCTTAACCTTTAAATCGTCTGAGAATTGACTCTGAATTCGAGCCATAGTCCATTATGTTAACATGCATATATTGCATATCCCTACAGAAACAAATCGATTTTCAAGACTTCTGATAGGAATACCTTCCGATTCTAACTAGGGTTAGTTTTTTTTCGGTATGTAATAGCTATTTAAACATAATAATAATATAATTAATAAAAATAAACTTAGTTTACACCACTTTTGTATTTAAAAAAATATCAACATGTTTCAGAGCTCATGGCCCCTTCGTCAGGATACAATTGTATACTAACAAATTAAATTCAAATATTTATATTTCAAAAATTGTATACTAACAAATTAAATTAAATTTTTTTTAAATTTAATTTGTTCATATACAATTGTATCCTGACGAAGGGGCCATGGGCTCTGAAACATGTTGATATTTTTTTCATTACAAAAGTGGTGAAAACTAAGTTTATTTTTATTAATTATATTAATAATGTCACCACAAAATTATTTTGCTGTTTTTGAAGAAGAAGATAATAATAATAAGTGAATATTTTTATTTAATTATTACAGGTGGTTTGGGCATGTTGAGCGAATGAATGAGGAAAGAATGGTAAGAAAGATATATGATGCAAGTGTTGACGGCGCCAGAAAGAGAGGGCGACCACGGAAGACGTGGCATGGCCAGATTAACCAGATACTGGAAAATGGACCTGTTAGAAGCCTGAACAACCGTCGAGCTTGCATGCGAAGATGTATGAATGTAGACGAAGCGAAAATTGTATGTCGGGACAGAAGAGTATGGCGCTCTGTCCTCCCTGCCTCCCCCCACGGGGAAACGGCGTGATGGTAAGTTAGTTAGTTAGTTAAGTTAATAGAGTAGCTTGTAGGTCTTGTGGTTAGGACACTCGCCTCGTGATCCAATGGTCGCGGGTTCGAATCTCAGCCCATACTAGCAAGTTAGTCCTATTTTCATAGCACAAGCCTTTAGCTTAGTTTGAAAATAGTAAGAATATTGATGTGACACGTATTCCGAGTTCGCATCTCTATTTATAAAAAAAAAAAATATATTACAGCCAACATAAAAAACCTAAGTACATGTCGAGATTTTCCCTCTAAGAAACTACAAAAAAAAATACTAGATTTGGCACTGGCGTATGTTGGATGTTGAACCGGAAATTATAAATCTGTAATATTCAATTTATTTCCGAAAGCATTACCTGTTTGCAAAAAAATTTGGGTCTATTTTGGCTCCTGAATCAGACATTGACAAACGTGTTACACCATAGCGCAAACTGTGCCGATGCGACGCAGACATACAATGCAAGTCGTGCGTCTGGCAAGCAATCAATCCGCCGTTGGCCCAGTGCTGCTTATGTCCGGACCAGAATGGGACAACATACTTGGAGACGAGCCGGAATTAGGATGTAGGTAACCTGGACTCAAGGCAGAACGGAGAACAGGATCTCGAACATTTTCCATGGAGAGAAAGCATCATGAAGATATGGATTGTCGACCACAAGTTACTACAATCAAATAAACTGTAGCAAATTCATACTAGATAATAAGCAGATTAAATTGTGAAGCTCAAGTTGTGAAAATCGATCATATTTTCGAGGTTGCTTTCGTCGATTCTATACGTTTATGTGAATACATATAAACAACATCAATTGTAAATCTGTAAATAAATATTCCACATTTATGGAGGTTTAATTCACGAATGTTTGATACATGTTCACAGTGCAAAATGTATTTTATATTAGATTTAGTGTTGTTGCATCTCTACAACTATCCACAAAGCGCAATATTTAAACCGGTCATGTTTCACGATTATCAGATCCTCAACGATCATTCAATTGGCTATATCAAAAATATATTAATATCAAGAATATATAAACCACTAATTTGTTGCAAATATCAACATATTTCGAAGCTAATGGTCCCTTCATACGTTGTTTCCTGATGAAGGTACTATTGGCCCCGAAACATGTTGGTATTTCAACAAAAAAGTATATTTATGTTAATTATATTAATAATGTCACCACAAAGTCATTGTGCATTTATTATCAATATTTAAGGCATTAACTTTGTGGTTAGGCATTTCAATACAATGTTTAGTATATGTATAACCACTTACGGAGATTTTTAGTCTACCAGTTTCGAGACACATCCGTCTCTTCGTCAGGTGCGCAGTGTATTTACATGCTAGCGTAGTGGTTGTTCTAACGAAAATACGGGTAAGTCTCGTAACCGGTAGACGAAAAATCTCCGTAAGTGATTATATACTAACACAACTAACATTATGTCGTTATGCATTTATTGAAGAAGTTAAAAATACATTGTTTATCCTCGCGGAGATATTTTAATTCGTTACCTCCGACTAATTTATTACGTCAACTGTGAGATTGTTTTATGTTTATATTCACTTCAAATGTGTGGGTGGGTGTGTCTTATAATAACGTCATCTATAAAGTTTGTCCCATTCAAGATTATGAACTCTCGATGAACTCTCTGAGACACACATTTTATATAATTATCTTCCGAGGAAAGATGCACAAATGGAAGACAACAACGATTAGATTGATGAGTTACTTACGCATAATTTTAAATATTTTTCCCTGAACGTTACGCAGGCATTGGATTAAATTAGATTAAAATTAACAAAATAAAATAATAGATTTGCGACATTCTTAAATTACTAATGTTTAAAACTCATCCCGAGACGAGCGCGAAAGACATGTACAATCGTACAATACATAGGTTACTATAAAAAAATATGTTTATTTATAAAAAAATACTTTGGATGTTTTTTTAAATTTTCTATTTACTTTGTTTCTCATTTTATCAACGTTGGCAGAGGATTTAGTAATCCAGCAAAAGCATTCAGTCTTAAAATAGTGCGAGTCAGTGGATGCCTAGAATGTTATTTATTTACTTTCGGCCCTAAGTGTTCCAAGTTAAAGTTAAAATAAACAAACAGTTTACTCAAAAGTTAAAATCAGCTTCTTCTAGGCCATGTGTACAAAATAATAATTTAGAAAAATAATACCAGTAATGTAAGATAATATTTTTATCTTCTATATTCTCTTTCTAAACCTTTTCCTCATTCTGTAATGATGCACATTGATTTGTAAGGCGATTTTTAGGTCATTTTTCAATTTTTAGTTCATTATAACTTTAATTATTCTATTTTATTTAAGTCTTGCCACTTCAACGCAAAGCGGTAGAGCTTATAGGCGTAATACTTCATTGATTCCTCGCGGATAAGACAAAATTTCATTACCAGAATAGTCGTGTGTGTATAACAGAGTGTAAACTACGAGAAATGTCGAATTTTCCGATCTGCGCAATGTTGGAAGCCTCCAAAGCGGGTCTCCTAGGGGTCGTTCCGCTTGTCGCTCTCCGACATCGGATACACCATTATTCAGCTGAGGATCGCCATTGTGCCGGGGCCATCAGGCGAGGATGCGGGAACTGGATCGAGCGCCTCGAGCGCGTTTGGCGCAAACGCGCGTGTTTTGATCCGGAGCGCAGAACTTCAAAGTACATATTCGGACCAACAGCTGCGGGACGGGAGCGTGACAGGCGCGCAAACGGCGGTTCGGTCGGTAAGGTTGGACACTGACCTGTCGGTACAGGTGGACGAGGCGGCCGCGGCCCTCTTCTTGGCGGAGTCGCACTTGCAGCAGTTCCCGCCCATTCTGCCGTCCGGGCGTCAGGTCCGATATAGTCCGCGGAGCACTCTCTGCCGGGCGGGAGAACGGTCATATCACCGGAAGCACTCGTTACGCAACGCTCGGTGCAGGGGCACTTCCGACGCCGGCGTCGCTGGGTCCGACCACCATGGCCGCTGTGGCGAGCGACGGTTCTCTCGCAGAGCGCGCCCGCTGACTGGGGCGGCCGCCGGGATATTTTTACCGCCACCTCGGGGGAGGCCGCGGGTCGGCGGGGACCTTTCCGCTTTCCCCGCGCGCTTTTTATAAAAAAAACCGCGCCGCGCGGCCGCCGCGTCGCCGGGGAAATTTTATTTGACGGCTTCGCGTCTTTGTCGGTGTTGACGCGCATTGCCGATTTGAAAAATTCACGTTTATTTTGAATAGAGGATGTTCTTGTGATGTCGATAATTGCGGAGATAAGCGAGATAAAGTTTAGCATTTTTTACTGCCTTTATATTAACTCGTGGCGTCTGCGTGCTTGCTTGCCGGCGATTTTTGACCCTTTTCCCGTGATCAAGTCGAGCTGAAACTCGGCAAGTAGACTCGTGGCAATGATCAAGAAGATCTGTCAAATTTTCGTTAAAAAAATTTAATAATTATAGTATAATTTCGGATTTTTAGCAATTTTATTGTTTTTTTTCAAATTGGAATCATTAGAAAAGTTTGATAAGCAATGGCGGCCCGATAATGTTGCGGAATATTTTCTGAATTTGAATTACTCCGTCGGATACATAATGGTTACTTCACTACGAATGTCGAAAATCTAAATTGACTGACAAATGTTTTTAGAATTTAATCTTCAAAGCATGAAGTGTCTTATCAAAGCTCAAAACATCTGACATTTTAGAAATATATTAAATTACTGTAAGTTTAGTGTTATGTTATGTGTTTTAATTCGTCTTTAATTTTTGTTATATCTTACAAAGAAAGGGCATATTTTGCAAATGTGGGACCAAAATTGGCTGCCCAAATAATAAATAATAATAATGATAATGTCGACCGAGATTATCTCTCTCCTGTTTCCGCTCCCGGTCTATGTCTGGCTGCAACCAATGAAACGGAATTGATTCGGATCATTAATGACTTGCCTAACAAATCATCTGTTGGTGTTGACGATATCTGCACCGAAACAATTAAGACTACGAAATTTCTCATTGTTACCCCACTTGTTCATATATTCAATCATAGCATGACGCAAGGTATTTTCCCAAAAGCATTAAAATGTGCTCTCATCAAACCAATTTTTAAAAAAGGAGACAAGCTTGTGATATCAAACTACAGACCAATCTCGCTACTTACTATTTTCTCTAAAATATTGGAAAGAATTGTTAAGAAAAGATTATTAACTTATTTAAATGAACGACAAATTTTATCAAAAAATCAATACGGTTTCAGAGAGCATATGTGTACTGGAGATGCCATAACATCAATGACTGAATATGTCACAAAACATACAGATAATGGAGATAAGTGCATCGCAATATTTCTTGATCTTGCTAAGGCATTCGATACAGTTCCACATGATAGATTGCTTGTTAAATTATCGCGCATAGGATGTGATGGTGTGACCCATGACTGGTTTAAAAGCTATCTTAAAGAGAGATCTCAAGTTGTTTCACTGGAAGGAAATTATAGTACACCAAAACATATAACACACGGTGTACCCCAGGGAAGTGTCCTTGGACCAATTCTCTTTCTCCTGTGTGTCAACAATTTGTGTGATTTGCCAACTGAGGGTCAAGTTATTTCCTTTGCAGATGATACTGTCTTACTATTTAAAGGCAGAACTTGGGAAACTGCTCACAAAATAGCAGAACTTGGGAAACTGCTCACAAAATAGCAGAAAATGGTATAGTGACCGTTAAAAAGTGGCTTGACCGAAATTTACTTTCAATGAACATTGAAAAAACTAAGTACCTAACATTCAGTCCAACAGAAGCTGGTCAACCTAAAGACATCATAGATTATCAAATCTCGTATATGTCTTGAAAAAAAATGTGATATAAAATACCTAGGAATTATAATTGACAACAAACTCAGTTGGCAGGGACACATACAAGATCTCTCTAATAAGGTTAGGAAAACGGGGTACATATATAGAAGTCTGAGAAATGTGGTAGATATTGTATCCCTCAGGACTATATATTATTCCATCACTCAATCCCTATTATCCTATGGCATAATTGGATGGGGAGGGTGTGTCAAATCAGTCATGAATCCGCTGACAAAATCACAAAAATGCGTCATGCGTATAATCACCAAGAAATCGAGAATGTTTCCTTCAGATGATTTGTTTGGAATATTTAACGTACTTGACCCGAGACAATTATACCTTAAAACCATACTTATAAAATTCCACAAGGACAAGGTAAATTTTAATCGTACACAACAAACACGGGTTACAAGGTTGGCAAATACCATTAATTTCGAGGTACCTAAAAGGAAAACGTCTTTTGGGCAAAGACAATTTAATTTCACTGCCCCGCTTGTTTTTAACAAGTTACCTAATGAAACTAAAGAAATAACTCTACACAAACCTTTTAAACATCATATTAATAAGTTTATAAAAATATCAGGTATAAGGTATGCTGAAGAAGTGATCCGCCCTTGACCTCTGAATTGGCAAAAACTATTTATATAATTTAAAGTATACTATAATATAATATTTATTTTTGTAAGCACTTAAATTCTTATCTTAATTTTGTATGTGTATTTTTTTTTCTTTTCTTTTCTCTTAGATTTAGGTATTCCTATGATTTACTTTAAATTCTTATCTTGATTTTGTATGTATATTTTCTTTTCTTTTTATTTTCTTTTAGATTTAGATTCTTTAATTGTCATTTTTTACTACTACATAAATACCATATGAGAATAACTGCCACAGAACAGGTTTTTACCTAGTGTGGCAGTTATTTATATCTTGTATTAACTAATGTAAATGTAAATAAACAATAAATAAATAAATAAAAACTTGGTTATTATGGGTTATTTTATTTTTACTCCCTTTATTTTAACTCGTAGCGTCTGGTTGGTTGCTTGTCTGACGAAAAAAATTTGGATCGATTTTTAACTTTTTCACGTGATCCAATCGAGCTGAAGCTTTGCAAGCAGACTCATGTCGACGATCGAAATGATCTATCAAATTTTCGTTAAAAAAATTAAAAATTATACTATAATTTTTGATTTTTAGAATATTTTATTGATTTTTTAAAATTGGAAACCATACAAATGTTTGATTACTACCAACAGCGGCTTGACGACGTCACGGAATATTTAAAATTTGAATTACTCCGTCGGTATATGTATGAATTTCGAAAATTTATGACAATTGGTTCACAGATGACAGCAAAATTCACAAATCTATCAAAATCTTGATTAAATTGACTGACAAATGTTTTTAAAATTTAATCTTCAAAGCATGAAGTGTCTTATCAAAGCTCAAAACATCTGACATTTTAGAAATATATTAAGTTCCTGTAAGTTTAGTATTATGCTATATGTTTTAATTCGTCTTTAATTGTTGTTATATTATACAAAGAAAGGAGTATAATAAAAACTTGTTTTTTATGGGTTAGTTTTTTTTTTATATTTCTGACTTATCTTTTGTTAAACGTTAGACTATCATGAATGTAATTTATATCTAATATTAATAATTCATTTGCTTTCATACAAATATATATATATTTTTTTAAATTATTACTCTTCTTCTTTTCATTCACTTCTTCTTTTCTCTCTTTATCTTTTTACCCGTGTCAGGACACTTATTGACAACGGATGATCCTGTCTCTTCTACCACTAGCTACTACTATCGTCTAGCTAAGGAGACAGGGAATATCTCTTACATTACAACAAACACTAAATAAATATATAAATTAATCCTGTCAAATAAACCCTGCCATATGAAGTTGTACACTTATGTATTTGAAGTTAAAAAAAATGTTACCAAGCTAGTAGCCTTTACCGTAATAGTAGTGTAATAAAAAAATGCAAACTTCATGTGTTTTGCGTATCTCCATACCTATTGATATTAGGTCATGGTTGCTTGAACATTTTAGACTCATAACATAGGCAGGAGTCTACCGGTCAAGTTTCTGTTGCTACCTCTGGTACGCCCTGTATATTCTGAGCACACAATTACCGGATTTTGTCCGCAGAGGGATAATTATTAATTAAAATTAATTGTAGAAGTCTCACAGAGACGAAGCTATTTATACGGGAAACGTGTGTGGAAATCTTTATAGTGTGGCCCGGGGCTTATGACCTATACGAGCTGCTTGAGTGATAAACACCCATACAACATTATCGAACCATGGCGGCGGTTGACAGTTATTAGGTACATTTTTCGCTGGGATTCATTACGGAAAAATTAATTTACTCATGTCATTTCACATCGCTTATTTCCGTAGCGATAACGGCAAGTTTCATGTCACGTCATTCGTAGCATGTCAATAAACAACTTGTACACAAAAAATTAAAGGATTAGGTACTGTTTTAATTATATCCATCGGTTTCCCGTGGACCACCATGTACAAAAAAAACGAGCGAGCTATACTGTAGTCGCATATGATGTGTAACATTTGACATCTCGCAATTAAAAATATCAATTGAGCAGCGACAGAAATTAACA
The DNA here is from genome assembly GCA_016648135.1 of Agrypnia vestita. NCBI lineage: Eukaryota > Metazoa > Arthropoda > Insecta > Trichoptera > Phryganeidae > Agrypnia > Agrypnia vestita. The sequence continues at coordinate 33,500 of JADDOH010005449.1, forward strand.
TCAAAATTTGAAAAAGCTGAAACCTATATATTTATTAATTAGTAAATACAAGTAACGATAATGTATCTGCATTTCTTTATTATTGAATTTTGTCGCACTAGGTACAGTCCATATATAATATATATATATATATATATATATATATATAATATGGTATATATAGATATCGTATATATATATATATATATATATATACGCATTTTGTTTAGAAATGTGTTTGATCAATTATGTGTTTTTATTTATTTTCATAGACGGCGCACACTGTGATATATTCCAAATCTAGCGGAACTTAATACAATGTATACTAATTTAATTTTTATCTCCAGAAGTACTGAATAGATTTTTATGAAACTTTTCGAATTCGACTTATATTTGCACAAATTGAATTTGTTTTATATACAACATGTCACGTTATTAATACAAACCCTGAAAGAACTTTGTTAAGAATCGGTTACTGGTCTGAAATGTTCAAGCAACCATGACCTAATATCAATAGTTATGGTGATATGCAATATCAAAGTTTGCATTTTTTTTCAATATTTCTGACTTATTTTTTGCAAAAAGTTGAACTATCATTACAGTAACTTATATCGATTATGAAAAATTCATTTGCTTCAATACAACTTCAATAAAATGATAAAATCCTTGTAAAAAACTTTTTTCAATTGTTGTAATTAATCGAATCTTGCGAAGGGTGGAACTCTGTTTTTGCTTTCTTGACAAGATGGTAAGCTGGATAAATATTTAAATTTTTACCGCTTGACTGTTGCCTCAGTGTGTTATACTGGTGGGTACTCAATTTGGCATTGACCATTCGTGTCAAGGCGGCTTCTAGAGAGAGTTTGGCTCTGGTACTCCAAAAATTTGTCTAACTTTTTTTATTCGAGTAGCTCAGTGAGGAGACTCAGCAGCTACGTCTTTCATTAGATTGGCTGCATCCCTTTTCCCGGATGATCTCAGACTAACTTCAGTGGCGACCGTTAAATCTTCTTGAGTTTTTGTAGAAACTAGATGTATGATTTTTTTCTTTTGGATTTATACTAGGAAATACTTTTTCGAATGACTTCCAAGGCCTACCTGATCTTGTACAATCTCGTAAACCTGCTGAACTTGAAGATGGAAGCAGGTCGAGAAACTTAGAAGGCAATGATACTATATCTTCAAACCACCCATCATGTTCAGCCAAAAATTTCGATAATTTTCTACAGATCTTCTCCAACTTCGCATCTATTTTTGCGCTAAGACTGCTAACGTAAATTTTTAGTTCTCAAGGCGTGCTTTTCGAATTAACCTGGTTGTGTTTTTGTATTATAAAAATCTAAATGCACCTGTTTGGATCCTTTTTTGCCACTTAAAAGCCATACTTAAAATATTTATCTTTTCATTATTGTAGGTACTCCTAAAGAAAATTAAAAAATATTGTATGAGTGTCGAAAACACGTGCCGCCAAATTTAATGAAATCTTACAGAATATGAACCAAAGCAGTAAATAAAATTATTTTCTCGTTGGGTACCCATGGATATTTTTTGTAAAGTCAAAGCAAAGTCACACTTCTTCAAAAATATTACAATTTCGACATGTACAAGTAAATGGCTTTGTATCTGGCTATAAAATATATATATTGTAATACAGTTTACTTTGTAAAGTAGCCATAGACGTGAAGATAAAATATATATGTGTATTAGTAACTGTACTTCGAAATAAATTCACTTTTTTTCTTGATAACAAAGACTCAAATTAACGAACAAAGTTGCTGTCAGAATGACGGCTTATGCAAGTGTCACTTTGCCAGGTTGCCATATGAAAACCGGTGCTGTTATTTAGCAAATAATTATCAAAACATATAGTCTAGGTAATTGGCTACTGTGTATATTTTACTAATTTTTATTTTCTTGCTTTTTAATTTTTGAATAAAGTTCCGCTAGATTGCGAATATATTACAGTGTGCGGCGGTAGTGTGCCGCCATATATATTGTATGAAAACTTTACATTAATGTAAAAAATAATTCGAAGATATAAGCCAAAATATATCAAAGTTACAATATCCACACGCTTGACACCAGCCCCGTAGCATATATACAAAATCAGAAGCGTTAGCTGTTGGAAGTGTGCGTCTTCGCTGTGATGCACTTGCTGGATATTGATTTGTTTATAAACGATGATTTTTTTTTCCATCGCGCACGCTCCGCGCGCTCTCATTGGTTAAATGAAATTGCGCGCGCTTCTTTGGCGTCTTATTTCCTGTTACGCATTTCCGTCCATTTTCACAAAATCACTGCCACAGATTGCAGGAAGGCGAGAGGAAAGATGTTATTCATCAACAAATAAATTCAATATAATTTATTGATATGGCAATTACTTTGTGGTGCAACATGATTATTTTATTTTACACTCAATTAAACATTGTAATGCACACACGCTGAGTTAAATTTATCACTACTATACTTTTGATAGGAAAAATCCCTCTCATCATCAGGTGTAATGAACTAACTACCTAAATACAGAACTTTGTCAACTTAATATAACCCAATGTACGCGCGTTGCAAAATATAATTAATGTAAATTAATACAACAAAACTCTAATTCATTTGAAGTAAATACTAAAATGGCTTTGAGTACTTAAATTTACACCCGGCTTGCTCTACCAATATTTCTAATATCATTTTTAAATATATTTTAATAACGATTTTAGAAATATTTATAACATATTTTAACAACTCTGAACGAAGCGTTGACCCAAGACAGAAATTTAAAAAAATGCACCTGGGAACATTTTAGCAGACGGAGTCGTTAAACTTTATAGATATTTATAAACTTATATTTATATTTATAAACTTTATATATACTGACAATTTTATTACGATTAACAAATACCGGTCGACGTTAATTCTTAGATTTTTTTTGTTATTGTTGTAGAAATTATTTGCAGGAAGAATTTCTGCCGATTTCTCACTTGGGCTACGCCTGTTCTAGAGGCCTCAGATTTCAATATATTTTCTGCGTATTAAGGTAAAGTACTAAACCGTATGAAAATAGAAATAAAGTTGTATTAACAAATAAAATAAATAGCATATAAAATAAACCGGTTTTTTTCCAATTCCAATTTTTAAATATTTTTTTTACAATAATTTTAAAATAATAATTCGTTCACTACGCATCTTTTGTAGTACATTTTTTCTTTCTACAAAAAAATACTAAACTTTCGTGTAATACAAAATGTGTAATAAAAAAATGTACTGTACTTTCGTGTAGTACCTACATTTTTTTTTTCAGTAGTCAGTTAAAACTGGGCAAAGTATTGATTTTGAATACTTGGTTTGGTCAAAAAGTGACATTTTCTTCCAAGCTGGAGCAGTTAGGCTTTAAATTTTGAACAAAAGTTTACAGAAGCATTATTCAGGATTACATAATAAAAATGAAGCAAAATGAAGATTTGTAGCAACAGGGGTGAAAAGACCGACACAGGGTCTAGATTTTGTTGATTTTTTTTAAATGCTTATTATTTTTAAAACACGCGACTTAGATTTTTTAAAATATTTTTCTGATAACTTTACGGAGATATGTGAATCAAATTTTGCATTTTTTTCAATATTTCTGACCTACATTCTGTAAAACGTTAAACATAATTATCTCTACAGTAACTTATATCGAATACTCATATTAAAAATTCATTCCTTTTGATACAAGTTAAATAAAATGATTAAAACCTTGCAAAAAATTGAAAAATATTTCATTCGTAAGATGTTCGTCATTTTATTTGAATAATATTAAAGGTATTTTTTCAATCGGTTGAGCAACTTTTTGGATAGACATTTAAAATTTTTTTTATTTGTTTTAATCTACTTATATATTTATTAATTACACCTACATGTTTCGGAAAAACCTCTCCATCGTCAGGATGTTTTATATAAAACATATAAAATAAAAATTATATTAAAGCGAATGTTTTTTTAATTTTCCATTTCAGTTGCTGAACTCAAAGTGTCAAGAATATTTTCTCTTTAAAATTGAATGAAGAAAACCTCCCCGAAGTTTTGCTACTAGCTACAAGACAACTGTATATTAAATGTTTAACGCTGCACAGGTCAGTAAGCAAAATTACTGCAGCTACTTACAAAAACAAGTTTGTTGTAAGCTACTTACTTACTTACAACAAACACCTAGGCTTCTGGTTCATATTATTGTTCTAACTTTTAATTTTTACCTGCATACAAGTTTACGCCTTAATACTCGTGTTGTTACGAGTTAATTTGTAATAATGAAGCAGCAGAAAAGTGTTCAGTAAGATGCTTTGTGGGTTTAGTTTTATTTTTATGTGTGTTAGAGCACCATCTAGCGGCTGGCGCAAAAATGATTTATGGAGTTGTAGAAGGACGCCATCTATAAAAAGTGTGTAACTATATTTTAAACTACCTGACAATAGCAGACTTTATTGGGATTTTAAGAGTGTCATCCCAACACTTAATAAAAGAGAATAAAAAAATAAATAAACGAGACGTTGGTATACGTCGGTGTTTGTTTCTTTCAGTTTCTAATTGAGAGAGAGACAGTGAGAAAGAAATACATGAAGGTTATATCCGTCAAACGCCAAAATATAAATAGTCCAACGCGGCAATGGTAATTTCTGCCATAATTTTACATCAGGACGCTACGGGAGAAGAAATTAATAAGTGCATATGAAATAATTTTCTTTCTATAAGCTTTAAATACAGCATTAGTACTTATTTCACGTAGTTTTAAAAAAAATAAGTCAGAAATATTGAAAAAAATGCAAACTTTGATGTCGCATATCTCTAGAACTATTGATATTAGGTCATAATAGCTTGAACATTTTCGAATCATAATCAAGGCAGGAATATAGTCCTGCGAGGTTATTAATGTTTTACCAATAACCCTGCATATTTCGTCTTAGGAGACGAATATATGTTGAACGTGTTGACGTACACACTTCGGAAGAGCAATGATTTAGGAATTAATAATTTAATCGTACAGGAATTTCAAGTCCATCAGAATCATTATATATATATATATATATATATTATATATATATATATATATATATTATATATATATATCTATATATATCTATATATATATCTATATATATATATATATATATATTAAGGTTAACATATTAAGGTATGTCATGAGCGAAAAAAAAAATATAAAAATTAGCAAGACGCAAAACAAGATCTCTTAATGGTTGGTATATATATTATATGTGGTAGAGCGAGATAGATACTGGAACGGTCTAGGATAGGGCTATTCGTGTAAACTCTGGGAACATCGAGATAACGACATACCTATAAAAGAGATCGACCGGCTACTGCACAGACACTTTTTGCGCCTATGTGATTCCAGCGATAGAAAATCAGAAAAGTACCTACCGACAAGCGAGAAGTTTTCTAGTGCGAACCTGAGCGATTTAAAGAGCATCAGTATGTGAGAGAAAAGTTATTAAGGAGTGATAATTATCCACTCGTATATATTTTATGTATCTAAAAAATTATAAAAATAAAAAAACTACAGATAAAAAAATATTTCATTAGGTTATTTAAGGACATTATTTGAGGGATGTAAAAACAAAGCAGTCATCGAAGAATACTAATTTAAAATGTAGTGAGTTCAAAATTTCATAGGATTATCCATTTTTTTATTTATTCCTGTAACTTTATAGTAAACATGATTTTGGAAGGGATAGATACCTGCATTAAATCTAGAATTCAGTACATTTTAAATTAATAATCCTCGATTTTTTTAATTTTTTGGATATTTTTGGCCTTTGCTTTTATAACCTTCGTTTCAAGATTTCTAAAATAAATGTGAATAAAATCACGGTAACCCTGCCTAATCATCATTTTTACGGCGATATAATTCAATGGAGTCTGTTAGTCGATGGCGTCGATGCTATTTCCGTACAACAGTTGTTGGGTTAGCTGATTTATTGTGGGACTTCTAAATAAGTATATTTACTTCAGAAGAAGTAACAGGTCAGAATTAAATAAAGTAACTAAAACTGAACAGTTTAAACAGACGGAACCGCTTCTATAATATCTTGTCGCTTAATATAATTGCAATATATTCTTAATAAAATAAATCATTTTAAAAAATCTGGCGTATTATTTAAGGTCCAAAATTTCCCGATAGAAGATCGTTTTAAGCATAAGAAGGATGTATTTTTGAAATTTTGAAGTTAGAGTTAAGGAACATTTAAGGTGTTTAAATAGCAATAATTATTCCGAATTTTCTAACCATCTTTTGGCTATGGATCATTCTTTTGATATTAATAAGGGTTTAAAATTTTTACATACAAATTATACAGAATCACAATTTGATAAATTAGAAATTTTGGAAATAAGAAAGAGTGTAAATAGTAAATTGAATGTTATAAATAATCGGGTTTTTGCAAATAGTTATCTTTTAAATTTAATTTCATGTTAAGTAGGTACTTTATATTATCATTTTCCATATATAACTTTTTAATATTTTGATCTATACTTCGATTTTTTAAATATTATCTTTGTTATCCTGACGAAGAAGCCATAGGCTTCGAAACATGTTGAATTTTTTTCAATGAATAAGTGGTTTTAACAAAGTTAATTTATATCAATTATAGTTACTTAATTTATTTCTGCCGTAAACATGAAGCCGTTTAAAAATAAAGCATTGGAAGTTTAAAGGGGTTACGTGTAGTCATAGGCGTGAAAAATAGATATTTTCAAGATTTTTTTTAACGGTTGTGTAATGTTTTTATTAAATACATAATGCCAGAGTTTTACATTACATTTCAAGTAAGTAAACCGAAATTTTAAAATAGAATTATTTATACTGGGACCACGATAGCAGCTCGATTCTTGACCCCTGTCTTGCAAAAAGTTCCTCACGGTGTCCAACAGTACTTCTTAGTTGTTTATCTAAATTCTATTAAACAAAAGAAATAGTAGTTTAATAGTTCATCTTGTGCTTAATCAAAGCTTTTTTTTTCAAATTTAGCAAAATGGCGGTCTTTGAAAGCTTAATTATGAATTTTGAGGGAAAAAATCACTCATTTATCAATATATATATATATAAAGAAACCCGTGTTTCCCTATCCGCCAAGTTTTCTCCACAACCAGCGACAACCAACCACCGGTTGTTATGGTGGTGGATAGCCCTTGGTGTCACATCGAAAATATGCGAGTTTGGTGGGGGTGGCTGTGCGTGGGTGGGAGTGGGTGACGAAAATTTGCTTTCTAGCACATTGTTTTGTTATGGGAAGGCCGCAAATGCTTCAGATTGTTTCACAATAGGTGCGCCGACTGTGTCGGTGAATCTAGTAGAAAAACCTGCTCTAGGAAGTTCTGGAATGAGAAGGTTCTAGAAAATTCCCGAAAGTTCTATAAGGTTCTAAACTAAGTGGCGGAATGTATCGGTGTGTCTAGAAGGCTCCTGTACATTCGATAAATTTTTTGAATGTTCTGGAAGGAGAATGTTCTAGAAGGTTCGCGAAAGTTCTATGACGATCCAAACAGTGAACTAAAAATCTACGCGTGCGAAGCCGCGCGGGCACAGCTAGTTATTTATAAAAAAAAACGAGCGAGCCTTACAGTAGTCGCATATGATGTGTAACATTTGGCATCTCACAATTAAAAATATCAATTGAGCTGCAACAGAAATTAACATCAAAATTTTAAAAAGCCTACCTGTATATTTATTAATTAGTAAAGACAATTAAAGAAAATGTATGTGTATTTATTTATTATTGAATTTTGCAGGCCTAGGTAGGTACCGTTATCTACATACGCCTTTTTATTTAGAAATGTGTTTGCTCAATTATATGTTTTTATTTATTTTCATAGATGGCGGTAGTTTGCCTCTATATTGTATGAAAACTTTGAAAAATATTTAAAAATAGTCACATAAATTATATAAAATTTGAATGTAAATCATTAAGGATAGTTATTGATCACATTAAGGTAAAAAAAATTAAGTATTTATTGGATAGTTTCGAAGATATAAGCTAAAATATATCAAAGTTACAATATCCACACGCTTGACACCAGACGCGCAACATATAGTATATCTCTATCTATACAATCAATACAATACAATACAAATACTATACAATCTATACAAAAGTATAGTCTATACAAAATTAAAAGGGTTGTATGTTGGAAGTGTGCGTCTTCGCTGTGATGACACTTGCTGGACATTGATTTGTTTATAAACGATAATTTTTTTCCATCGCGCGCGCTCATTGGTCAAATGAAATTGCGCGCGCTTTCCCGGCGTCTTATTTCCTGTTACGCATTTCCGTCCTTTTTCACGAAATCACTGCCACATATTGCAGGAAGGCGAGACGAAAGATGCAACACATCAAAAATCCCTCGATTAAGCCCAAGTTGTTAATGCCTAAAATATGATGTAAAAACTTCATTTAAATCTGTCGAGTAGTTTTTGAAATATTCGTGGACACCGTTTTTGAAAACGTTATTTTGATAAAAACGTGTTTTAAGTTTTATACATAAATAATTAATACAAATACAATTTATAAACTTGCGTAGAATCGTCTATTCCTGGTCTATATAATAGATCTTCTGCCGATGTGTAAACCTCCAAGATGTCGATTTTTTTTTTCGTCTACGTCTCATTCTACCTTCTCGAGTGACCACATTTGTACGTTGGTTGCTTGTTTATGCGCTCTATATCGATTTTTTCAGCATACTGTGCATTAGGCCCACAACTTAATCATATTATAGCAATCATTAATATTCCTTGCATACATTCATGACGTCTCATTATAAATTTTTGAAAATGATTATAATACACACTAAATCAAATTTCAGTCAGCCTAATAGGTCTTAAGTCTAAAAGTAGAATTACAAAAGAAATTTCGTACATTAACCATAAGCAGCCGCGCCATCCGCTACCTGCGAGGTTAGCGAACGGCAATAGAGGGCCCTACAGTTATCGTTGGATATCTTTAAAACTAATAACCGGATCGAGTTGATATTTACACAGAATATTTTTGAAACTTAAATTATTAAGAAACCGCAAAAAAACGTTTTTTGAAACTTCTGACTACACGTAACCTAGGGTTGCCAACCGTACACTAAAATAGAGTATTGTACTCTATATCATGTAGGCGTACTCTATAATCTATAACACTAATAGAGGACGCAAAAATACTTTTTTTTACATAACGTTAACTATACTAGTGCCAGTCACGCATATATGATGCATATCTATAACCAAAAAAGTCGACTATTTATTTTCAATATGCTGGTATTCTCAAGTTGGGAATCCCTACTCTCCAAGCCACACTCGGACATTTCCAAACGCAGCTACTAATGTCAATCTGTGATGTTAATATCACAAGTTGTTTTGAGGTTACGTTTACTTTGTCGCAAGAAAAAGTGAACTTAGAGTTAGAATGTTTGGAGTCGTAAAATTCTTTTAAAAACGATGAAAAATTATTATGTGCTGCAAAAAGTAGCAAAAAATACCTTTTCAAAATTTTTAAATAAATGATACCTATCCTTTTTTATAGGTCCGTACTCTTTATTTACCTCCTTTGCAGTCAGATATACATATTTAATTCATTTTGTATATTTAATCTTTAGAACCCAGAGGAAAACTTTTGCACCATTCCCCCATCCTTTCATCCCACTCCTTCCCCCAACATATTCTCTTGTGAAAAATAAAGTCGTCATTTCTTCTCCTCCCTACGATATGTTCTGTTTAAAAATCAAAACCGCGTGTCAGATCTGACCCAAATTTTGCGTACTTATTCTTTAAGACCTTGCGAAAAACAAAGCTGCCATCTCCCGTCTCTACCTTTACACTACTCCTTTCTCAAGATATAAATGCAATGCACTCTAAATTAAATTTAATATTTTAATTCCAAATTGTAAAATGATACCATTCCCCCACCGCTGACAATCCCTCCCCCACTCCCACACCGCACTTTTATAAATTAAAAGAAATGCAATTCAATAATTTTTTGTTGCATTTTTGTTTAACGAGACGTCAAGTTTGTTGTAGCTCGAATGGGCATCCCTAGAGGGATATTTATATTCTATGAATTTTTATGATTTTAAAGTCTGTAACTACACCTGCTCTAAAGGTTTCGTGTTATTTTTTTCTCTATATTTTTATTGACATAGAATTCCAACAATTTTTTTTGCATTAATTGTTTTCTTTTTCTTTATATTTTATTAATTAATTAATCGCCATCGTTAGAGGGATATTTATATTCAATGAATTTTTATGATTTTGAAGAGTTCGTAACTATACCTGCTCTAAAGGTTTTTTTGTTTTCTTTTTCTTTATAATTATTTTATTTATTAATTAATGGGCATCGTTAAAGGGATATTTATATTCAATGCATTTTTATGATTTAAAAGAGTCTGTAACCATACCTGCTCTAAAGGTTTCGAGTTTTTTTTTCTCCATATTTTTCTTGACACAGAATTCCAGTCATTTTTTTTGCAATCGTAGAGGCCGCCCTAGATTGAGCTACGTAGACCAGATTATCGGAGATGTGCACTGTAGCACCTACCAAGAGATGAAGAGGCTGGCAGGTGACAGAGAGGAGTGGAGAGGGCGAGTGCTTGTTGCGGACCAATCCTAGGATTGCGACCCAAAAAAAAAAACTATCTTTATCAATTTAAGTGCCTTGGCCCTTGAGAAATGTGGGAATATGTAGGTGAATGATAGGTAATTTTTATTAGAGAATCTTGATTTAAAACCTTCATGTTCCGAAAATAAAATAGAATCGTACACATGAATGATCATATAGAACTGAACCAAGCATTTCTAACTGCATTTTACATCTTTGATGAAATTATGAACAGTCATTTCCCACCACACTTCCGAATGGAAATATTGTTATTTTTGTTTTGTTTTGCAAAACAATGACACCTTCCTCCACTACTCCTAAGCGTTCGTGCAAACGTGCTTTCACGTTTTTTTTACCGGCGCAGCAGAGGTGAAGAACATCCTCTTCAAAGCATTCTTCACCAGCATGCACACCTGCGAGCTCTGGTCCCATTACAAACGAGTGACGTACGACTAGGGAATGCAATCCCGATCGGACGAGATTATCGGGATTATCGAGATTGATCAGCAGAATACAGAATCTGTACGAATATGTGGGAAATAGAGGCCTATATTTAGAATTTGCCTACAATCGTTTACATTCAGTGGTCCCCACCAGCGTGGAGTCCGAAAGAGCATTTTCAGCTGCTGGATATCAAGCATATGAAATAAGATGCCGCCTAACAGATAAAACAATCGACATGCTCAGGATTGCTCAGCTTCCTACGAAGCCATTTTCAAAGTCACCCTTAGATAAAGTGAATGATTTAATTATTTATGTTTTATATGTTTAATTGTGTATGTCTATAGAACTTTTAGTAAGCTCTTAAAACCTATGTTCATGTCAGATTCAAATAATAAAAAGAGCTTTGAATAATATTTGATTTATTTTATCAACCTAACATAGTAATAAAAACTACTACTAACTTTACTACATTGACTGATTGATGCTTGGAAAAACACCTACAAAAACTTGCGATGATTATTAATGAACATTTTATTAACATTTCTGATATAAAAATGCAAGGCCAGCTGTCGTTAATTGCTATTCAGCACCATAAACAAATGAAAAACACAAAAGTATTCGGGATCCCCATCTCGCGGGATTGGAAATTCTAATCTCGAAGGATCCCGGAAGGGCAATCCCGACCGTCTTCGCGTTCAGTATAATAATTCTTAGAGAATATTGTTCGGGCTGGCACGTTGTTGCAGCGCTTCCACAATGTTTGCCGAAGGCCGTGTTCGTGGACTCGTCCCGCTCCTGAGACATCGTGTTGCTGGCCTCAACTGAGGCTGGAGCACAGCACCAACTCTCTGGTGCAAGTGGCGCAGCCATGGAGGTCTGGATCCTTATTCAGAGGCATCGGATGCAGAATAGCTACAGACATGAGATTCCATAACCATAACGAGCGGTAGTGTAACAAGACATGAAGCATTCCATACTATTAGTATTTCGTTTCTCTATTTCTTTATTTCAAAAAATCCTTGTTTACAAATAAAGGTACTTAATAGTAATTTAACAATAAAAATATAAGATAAAATTACACTTTTTTTTTGTTAAATTTGTGGATTATGCCACTCTACTAGGCTACGCCTGTCCCAGAGTGGCCCAGAGTTATAGAACACAATTATAATATTTTTTTGAATTCGTCAGTAATATTTATTTTCATAAGGTAGTAATTATGTATCTACAAAGTATCAAGTGCAATGTTGGTGATAAGTTGAGTGAGTCATAAGTCCAAGTGTAAATATGTGTAGAATAATTGTTTAATGTAAAAAGGGTTAAAGTTTTGTTTAAGATTATTTTTTATTTTCCTTAATTTATTTATTTATTTATATAGGTATATATTTTTATTTATAGACATTATTATGCAATTACAGTAAGTAAATTTTCAGTTGCTGTTCTACCTTTGAAGGTAAGCCAGTTGTTTGCTAAAGCTTTTATTTTATTAATTGAGTATATTCTGATTTTCGGGAAGTCTTAAATATGTTAAGTATTATTTAAGAATTTTTATTGATACCTACTATCATTTAAGAACTTTGAAATTGCTTTTATTGTATTTTTAGGGTATATATTATATTAATTATTGATTTGTAACATCTTTCCTCTCGCTTTCCTGTAATCTATGGGAGTGATTTCGTGAAAATGGACGGAAATGCGTAACAGGAAACTAGACGCCGGTGAAGCGCACGCTATTTCATTTGACCAATGATCGCGCTTGGTAATAGAGTTGGTCGTCAGATGATACCAACCCAGAGGTTGGTAATGTATTAATAAATATGCATGATATTAAAGAAAATTAATGCAATTTCAGAACGAAGTTCTGTGAATTATAAACAAATTTTTATTAATCAATTAGACATACAAAAAAATCAAATTAACGAAAACATATTTTAACTGCTACCAGGATTCGAAACAGCGGACCCCCATTCTATATCCGGGGATGACGCGTTATCCAATTTCGCCACGTCCAGTCTGGTAAGTTAACGAAAATTTTTCGACTTTATATGTAGTCTCTTTTTAATTGATTAACATTTTTACTTCCTTTCTTTTAACTCGTGGCGTCTGCTTGCTTGCCGGCTTGCCGGGTGAAAAAACTTTGGTTCAATTTTTAACCCTTTTCCCGTGATCCAATTGAGTTGAAACTTGGCAAGTAGACTCGTGGCGACGATCAAGAAGATCTATCAAATTTTCGTTAAAAAAATTAATAATTATAGTATAATTTCGTATTTTTAGAAATTTTATTGGTTTTTTCAAATTGGAATCATTAGAAAAGTTTGATTACTAGCATAGCGGCCCGATAACGTCGCGGAATATTTTCTAAATTTGAATTACTCCGTCGGTATACATAATAGGTACCTACTTCACTACGAATGTCGAAAATCTAAATTGACTGACAAATGTTTTTAGAATTTAATCTTCACAGCATGAAGTGTCTTATCAAAGCTCAAAACATCTGACATTTTAGAAATATATTAAATTACAGTAAATTTAATGTTATGTTATATGTTTTAATTCGTCTTTAATTGTTGTTATATTTTACAAAGAAAGGGAGTATAATAAAAACTTGGTTTTTGTGGGTTACTTTTATATTCCATTTTTAAAGCAATCCGGATTGAATATTTTTCTAATGATCAAATTCTCAAATATAATATAATAGAATACTGTTTTACTGACATCGCCGAAATTCTCTAATGACGGTTCATAGTGAGACAAAATACAATATTTAAAAAATGCACATACATTTTCTTAACATGTATTTACTAATTAATAAATATTATATATATGATATTTGTGTATTTATCTTAATTTCATTTATTTATTTCTTATTAAATATTATGGGACGCGCTTCCATAAATAAATGAAAAATATATATAACCTATATACTTTATTTGCAGTTTAGCAAAGAATTCTTCCATTATTCGGAAATCGACTAGTGGGAAGACGTCAAAGCTTCGTTTGATATTCTCGTAACAATCGATTACTTTCCGAATAAAAATGGAATAATATAAATAAGTGAATTAATAATTCAAAGAGAAACATATAACTATCAAATATTGACAACTTATTAAGTAGCTGGGATAATGAAATTGGTAACACGCTGTCCGCGTAAGACCTATCGCATGGTTGGCTTAAGTGTTCACTTAACACAATGTAACATTCGCCATTTCCACCGTGATAGAATATACCATGTCTACTAATTTTTTGGAAGTTGTATATACATATATTTAAATTACGGGCCACGCTTTACATGTGTGTTGTAACCATCCTTCCACGCGGCCTGCACCAAAGCATTTTCATTCCCCCTCATTGCCCACAGATGTCGCTAATTATTACAATGTTGTTAATGTCGCCAATGAGACCACTACAAATCAATAGGTTATTCATGTTTTGCAAATAAGGCGTCTGATACACATGCTTATTTAGTGGCACGTGAGCATGCGCAGTATCGACTTTGACAGTGGCATGTGTGTACGCACATTGCTAGAAATGAGCATGCCACCTAGTGGCATGCTCAAAAATCAACCGCCGGTTGATTTTTGAGCATGCGTGAACATTTTGCCACTGTCATTCACCATAGAGAAGGGGTATCTTTGGAGCATGTGTGAACAGACTTGCATATTTATGAGCATGCTTATGTCATTCGCGGGCTTCGCGGCTAGTATTATCAATGCGATCTTCTCAGTCCGCGACAGATGAAACAAATATGGCGCGTTGGGGAGATGATAAAACATTACTTTTCATGACTTATTATAGGAATCACGAATATCTGTGGAATACTCGGTCACCGTTGTGTAAAAATAAAATAGTGAGAAATAATGTTTAAGAAACTTTATTAATAGGCAAACTAAAATCAAAAATGTGCGGATGGAAACTCGGGAACTTTTTTGATTTATTGGTTCACTTGAATTTTCTATTTCAGTTTGCAAAGTTTCCATTTTGAACAAGAGCATCTCTATTCTATGACAAGAGCATGCCACTAATAAGCATGTGTGTTTGATTGTTAGCTTTGGGCATGCTTATTTATGAGCATGCCACTAATAAGCATGCCAGTAATGAGCAAGTGTGTACAGTTGTTAGGGCATGCTCATTAGCATGCCAGTAAAGAAGCATGTGTATCTGTACCTTAACCCTGGATACGTCATGGGCCTGGAACAGGTTAAAAACCTACTAGTGGTGTTGCAGAAGCTGCGATGCTCTCATCACCAGAGTCATCTGTCAAGAAGCCCATCTATTGACATCGCGCCACGGCGAGCGCTGCGTCACCGCGTGCGTGCGTGCCCGCGTTGCATAACGCGCGTGAATCAAAAAACAGATTCTGTCGGCGTTTAATTTAAATCAGAGAAATACGTCATCATTACGTCATGACGAGGTCATCCCGAGCGGTTAAAAAAATGTGGCAATTAAACCTACCTACTCAACTTTTTGAATATCATTTTTGCCAACTAATGATAGAATTATTTATTTATTCATTTCTACGGTTTACATCTTTTGCAATAACGATAGAACTTATTTGTAGATAATATTAGGTCCATACATATGAAATTGGCGTTTTGCCATACTGGCAAATTTGATCTCAAATATCTTCTCTTTGGTTAGGAATTCCAAATCCAAATTTATACAGTTATTTACTCATGTATTTGTGTTTTGAAAATTATAATTCATTTGTTTTTTTCTCAATTGTTTTTTTCTTTGCGTCACTCAGTTTACAAAATGAAAAACTTGAAATATCGCGTTATTTACGAGTACGAGTTCCACCGTGGCACCAGTGCTGCAGAAACGGCTCGAAGGATTAATGATGTGTATGGCGACGGTGCCGCAAAAGAAAACACAGTGCGTTTTTGGTTCCAACGTTTTCGTTCTGGAAAATTTCGACCTGCAGAACAAGCCCCGTGGACGGCCGGAGACCAAAGTTGATAATGAAGAATTGAAGGCTATTGTGGAAGCGGATCCATCGCAAACTACATCCGAGTTAGCTGCAGGCTGCGGTGTTAGTGATAAAACTGTTTTAATCCACTTGAAACAAATTGGTAAGGTGAAAAAGCTTGAAAGGTGGGTACCTCACGAATTGAGTGAAGCAAATCAACAAACGCGCGTTGACTGCTGCGTTGCATTACTCAACCGGCACAATAATGAAGGGATTTTAAATCGAATCATTACCTGTGATGAAAAGTGGATCCTGTACGATAATCGGAAGCGCTCATCGCAATGGCTGAACCCTGCCGAACCAGCCAAACCATGCCCCAAGCGAAAATTGACTCCAAAAAAGTACTTGTGAGCGTTTGGTGGACTAGTGCTGGTGTCGTTCACTACAGCTTTCTTAAATCTGGCCAGACGATTACTGCAGATGTCTATTGTCAGCAACTGCAAACCATGATGGAAAAGCTAGCTGCTAAACAACCAAGGCTGGTTAATCGCTCTAGGCCACTGCTGCTTCATGATAACGCTAGACCACACACTGCACAATAGACGGCTACCAAATTAGAGGAGCTTCAATTGGAATGTCTAAGACATCCACCGTACTCTCCGGACCTTTCCCCAACAGATTACCATTTTTTTCGAAATTTGGATAACTTCTTGCAAAGGAAAAAATTCAACTCCGATGGGGCAGTCCAAACCGCCTTCAAAGATTTTATTGATTCCCGTCCGAATGGTTTTTTTAGTAAAGGGATCGATGAACTACCTATGAGATGGCAAAAGTGCATAGATAGCAATGGTACATACTTTGATTAAATAAATATATTATAATAAAAAAAATCGCCTTTATGTTCCTCCCATACTAAACCTCAATTTCATATGTAAAGAACTAATACATCTTCATGTGCCCTGTCGGGTCCCCCCGACGTCGGTGATCATCTGGGAGAAAGTTTCCCTGTCCAGGGCAGTGCGGAACAGTTCTTCCACGCTTCTAATCCCGGTCCACTCTCAGATGTTTCCAAGCCAGGAATGCCGCCTCCTTCCGACCCCTCTGCGACCCTCAATCTTCCCCTTCATGACGAGCTGAAGGATGGAGTATTTTTTGCCTCTCATTATATGACCAAAATATGAAATTTTACGGAGCTTTACTATGTTAAGTAACTGTCTGTTTCTCTCATTACTAGTCATGTCAGTCCAAGATATCCTTAACATTTTACGATGTATCCACATTTCGAACGCCTCTAGGCGATTTAGAGTAATCACCTTCAGCGTCCATGCTTCAACACCGTAAAGTAGAACTGACCATACATACAGTACATGAATACATCTATACTAATATTATAAAGAGGAAAGATTTGATTGTTTGTTTGCATTGAATAGGCTCCGAAACTACTGGACCGATTTGAAAAATTCTTTCACATTTAGAATCCTACATTATCCCTGATGAATATAGGCCAAAGAATATTTTCAAAAATGTTAAGGATCAATATGAAAACTTCGATAATGTAACCCAACGTGTGAAAAAAATACCAAAATAAACCTGTAGCGGTACCTGTTCAACCCTGTGCCATGTACCTATCGCCCGACCCAGAGTTTTGTTTATATTAACATAATAAAAATCTCCGCGATATAAACAAAAGGGTCGAGCTAGGGACTTGGCGACACCACACCAGTCGGGCTTCTGCCGTAAGATCGGGCAGACTTCCGCGCGTCATCTATTTCTTTGTTCGGTCATTACATAAAATATTACATGTACACTTTAACTTGCTTCCGGGGCCTATCTCCGGGAAGAAATAAACAGTAACAACATATCGCTCTTTCATTCCATCGACCTACTAATATTCCCAACAAACCTTATATCGCGTACGCTGCGGAAATTTTCGACAATAGAGGTACTACAATTGATGTACTACAGTTTTATAGACGACATTAATATTTACAAAAAAGTCTGCGATACCATATATCTAAGTATTACAGTTATGTTACAATAACTTAAATGTAAACATTGTGTTTTAGAGAATAGGGGAATCTTTGTTTTCCCTCACAAACTTATTTTTTACTTAATCCTTAACCCGTGCAACGCTGGGTACGACCAGCTAGTATATTATAAGTGTATAATATACCCACATATAAATATGTAAGTATATAAATATATACATATCAGGGGCGCGCAGTGAAAACATCGCAGCATGATTTTTACGTAACCAATTAGGTGTTTGGAAAAAAATCGGAATACAACATATATTTCGTAATATTTATATCACAATTGTTATAATAGCATTCGTATTTTGATATATCATAAAAATCTGTAGCATAAATATTTGATTTCAATTTTTTTTTCCAAAACATACGTTTTTCATTTTACTTATAATTATCTTAAAAACGGAATAATGTTTTTATTTAATTTAACTAGCTGTACCCGGCCACGCGTTGCTGTGGCTCAGTCTTGTTAAATGGAAAAGAAAGAAAAGAGAAAGCACACGTTTCTAATATGTTAAATTTTACAATGCTTGTATGGGTATTGAATTTTGCTGCTTTTCGAAAAAAGCATATTTTACCTGTCACAGATGTGACGTCTGTATAATGGTAGGTATATAAAAACGTAGTAGGCATATAAAAACATGCGCGTATTCGAATGCAGCATTGTGTCAAAGTCAATCCGTGAAGAACTTTCTGAGATTTAAGATTTTGAACAAACGAATGTTTACATTTTTGTATATTGATAGATGTTCATACCCGGAGTTGCTCGGGTTAAGGATTTGGGTTAAACATAAGTTTGTGAGGGGACCTAAAGGTTTTATTGTTTCGCAGTCTCATAATAAAAAAGGATCCATTTAATCTAGACTGGGATGGATAAGATGTCCAAGAAGGAATTGTGACCTATGTATTCATTCGTGACCTAAATAATAAGATTGTAAAATTTGGATCATATCAGCAACGTTGTAGATTTGTACAAAAAATATATCAGGTGTGGAGGTGGGGTAAAAAGGAAGGGAGGAAAAGTTGTCTTTATTACCCGGCGGGTAAAATAATTGAAAAATAAGTTTGCAAAATCTGGGTCAGATCGTTCATATGGTGTAGATTTGTACAGAAAATATGACAGGAGAGGGGGTGGGGTAAAGGGGAGGGGAAAAGTCGCCTTCGTTACCTGCCAGGTCCTAAAGAATAAATTTGCAAATTTTGAGTCCGATCGGTCGAACGGTACAGATTTGCATTTTAAATATATTACGGGCAGGTGAAGGGGTGAAAGTGGAGGAGGGATATATCTCCTATGTTACTCGCGAGTCTTAGAGAATAAGTTTCCAAATTTTGAGTCTGATCGGTCGAACGGTACAGATTTGCATTGAAAATACATCAGGGGAAGGGAAGGGATAGAATGGGAGAGGGGAAATGTCCTAAAGCATAAGTATGCAAAATTTGAGTTGAATTGGACAAACGGTGTGGATTTGTATAGAGAACAGACAGACAGACATTGAGTTTTATAGGTATAATATCGCGATACGATTGGCTACACTTTCTCTTCGGTTCAAACGTTTTATTTAAGCAAAGACGACCGAATGTTTGAATAATGTTATATCAAAATATTTATCAATATTGAAAGCGTAGGTACCTGCACCTTTTTTTTCAAATAATTTGTGCGAATTCGAATGCAACGTTGTGTCAAAAAGAACTGTAGGAGATTTATGATTTTGGACAATCGAAAATTTAAATTTTTATTTATTTAAATTAATTGTAGGTGTATGAAAACAAAGTGGGTATACAAAAACATCCTCGTAATCGAATGCAACGTTGTGCCAAAATTTCAAAGCAACAGGTGAAGAACTTTTTTGTACAAACGAACATCTACATTTTTATTTATACAGATAATGAGATCAGTTATCTGTATAAAAGTTCTATTCTAGTTACGGTTAAGTACAGATGTACATCCGAAATAAGTATTATTGGGGATGATAATAAAGGCACAGGGATGTGTGTCTGTCAAGTCACACTGTACTTGGCTAAATCTGAAAGGGTATTTCATTTCATCACACGTGTAAATTTTACTGTCACCTTTTTTGTTTTTTTTTTGTGGAATATGCGCATTTTCTGTTTTTTAATTCTATTGACAGTTTAGATTCTACCATGTGTTCTTCTTCAAACGCCACATTCAATAACTTATCATAACGTTAATATATGTAGGTGAGGGGGGGGGCATAGTGGGGTAGCGGGGCATAGCGGGGAATCCCTATGGCAGTTCGAACGAAACGCCGTGCAATGTTTCAAAGGGCTCGCTTTAATTGGTCGTCAGTCGGCACGTGACCTTCACGTGCGATCCATGCCATTTCGACAGCCGTTTATGCTGTATAAAAAGAATAAAAAATAGTGTTTTCGTTAAAAAAAATACGTGTAATTAAACAGCAATTATTTCTCGAACTCAAATATATATTGTGGTGGTTAATTTTTCGTTTTAAAGCAGTACCTTCTGGATTTCATAATTAAAAATACAAGATTGTCTGTGAAAAGGGTAAGATTTTGTCAGTCTATGTTTTATTGTTAAAGTAACAATATATTTGCCCCGCTATGCCCCCACGTAGGGGCATAGCGGGGCAAATGCCATTTTACATTTATGTATTCACATATCGATTTTTTATCGTAATCGTGAAAAACATATCCGTAGTCGTTCGCAATGCATTAAACCATGATATTGAGTTAAAACTTGTTGTTTAATCATCATATTTTATTTTGTAGGTATGTTTGAGTCTTAAGTACCCCACTATGCCCCTCCCCCTCCACTACGTATATAGTATACGGTATGAGCATGCCACTAGGTGGCATGCTCATACCGTATACGTACGCACATTGCTAGTAATGAGCATGCCACTAGGTGGCATGCTCATTACTAGCAATGTGCGTACACACATGCCACTAATAAGCAAGGCCTAAAGAATGTCGATACTGCGCGTGCTCACGTGCCACTAAATAAGCATGTGTATCTGTAGCTTAAACCAACAAGGAACATTTTCAGAAAACAAAATTACACCAGCTGAACATAAAATAAAACCATTAGAAAAAGACACTTATAATATTTATATGCTCGTATTACAATAATCCAAGTACATATTATAATCCAACTAGTTACCTACAGATTCGGTTCTGAAGTCTCTGAATTCCCCAGTCCACTAAAAGTTCGTTGGGCGTGGATATGAAAAGTTATTAAGATACCTCGCCATAACCTGGAGAGAAATATGTTGCAGGGTTGCAACACAATTATATTTATCCTTAGATGCGGCTAGCAATAGGTACATTATTGGACTTTCACAATTCTAAAAATAAAAAGAAAAATCAGGATTTTAAAAAGACAACTTCCATGTATACGACGTATTAGGTCTTTAACAGAATTGATGTAGACGATATTGGTGTTCAATGGATGTGTCGCGATATACGTAGATATACTTGTGGCGAGCATGTAAAAAATGCACAAGGTACAGGAATAGATTTGATTGAGAATAGACACAGTTGGTATTCTCTAGGTAATTGCGGTTGCAAGATTTACAGAAATGCGATGTAAATATTTTAAAATACATAGTTAACATTACAAAGCTAAGCGTATGACTTGACAAAATGTGTAGGACATATGTGAGTTATAAAAAAAGGCAACAATAACAACAATACCTACAGATTCAGTACCATGCTCACCTCCCATTTATGATATTATAATGACCTCTGTAGCCAGTAGGGATGGGCGTTGAATGGACGGACTAGTTGAAATCAACCGTTGACGTTGCATCGACGCGTCGACGGTTTACGTTTATCGCATGGACTAATTGAATTCGTAGACGGTGGACGGCGGACGCCATGGTCGGTAGACGATTCGAGATTCAACGTAATGCAAAGCAACGAGCGAGAGCAAGACAAAACGTCTCCGTTTACTTTTCTCTCATCTCTCGCTGTCGACTTGTAGACGCCATAGACGGTTCGACGGGTAATTTCATTTCGACTCTAAAGTACACGACCATAGAGTGCAGATCTGTGTACACTATGACAGAGACTTGAAATTTGAATGCATGCGTAGGGCGAGATAGGCTTAATAAGCTATTATCTATAATTTTTTACTTGATTTTTTGCGACGTGCACGTGCGACGTTTCGGTGAATTCCCAATTTTACGCTGTATAAAATAAAACAATTCTGTTTAATTATTTTATTTTTTATTGAACTAATATTTTAATGCTAATACCTGATATTGTTGTGTATACCTACTTCTTTCTTTATTATATATAGAAAGAAGTATATAAAACAATATGTAAAAGCCTATAATGTGCATAAACAAATAAATAATACAATATTTCTTTTTACATATAAGCATAAGTAGCGGTTTTACTTTCCCCGAAACTATATTCCTTCGAACTTCTTTAAATTTTAAAAATTAAAGTAATAAAAATAGCCAACGGTTGAGCCGTCGAGCAGCGTCGCGTCGAACCATAGACAGTTGACCATCGTCCCGATGTTTAGATAAAACGTCCGCGACGTCCGCGTAACGAAGTTGACGCGTCAACTAGTTGACGAATTCAACTAGTTGATCGTCTCGTCGATGGACGGACGTGGACGGTCTCGTTTCGTCGACGGTAAATACGTCGACGACCCATCCCTAGTAGCCAGTTGGACCGTTACTGATTGTTTAATTTTCTAAATACACAGTGCTTCAGATTATCAAACCAGAGATTATTATTAGCCAGAGCCAAACTAAGTTATTTTGTATACGAAAGCATTTAAAATTCTATACTGTTGTATTTTGCTATAACTTTGTGGTTATTCATTATGAATATAATTAAACTAATTAACTTTGTTTATTACCACTAAAATTTATTTCACTAAAATTTATTTGGTAAAACCAACCGGTTTCGGAAACAACGTTCCTTCGTCAGGGTATACTTAATAACGAAGTTAATTAGTTTAATTATATTCATTTAAAATTCCGCCGAGAATTCCGAGAGCGGATTTTTTTCTAACAGAGTGTTAGTTAAATTAGTATAAACCACTCAGATTTTAAGTCTACGGGTTTCGAGACGTACCTGTCTCTTCGTCAGGACCAACACTACACTACTATGTTCACAACGCTATACACCACAAACATAGTATTGTTAACGTTTCACCAATATTTATCACATGCGTGTTAATCTTGTCAAAGACAGGCATGCACTAACTTGCCTACAGAACGATCAGGAATCTACGAGGGAGAGGGAGTGAGAGGGGGTGGGGTCTAAAGTGGGTGTTACCAAATCTTTTGTGAAAGTTAAATTGAGCAAAGGGCTGTATGGAAAACTGATTATTTCTGGATATATTTCTTTCTGTTTTCTGGAAAGTGGGGGAGTACGCGGAACACCTTAACACACCAACTTAGAAACAATTATGTAATAATATTTTATACGAAAACACGTTCTAAGAACGCGTTACTGGATTTTGTCCCCAGAGGGATGGTTAATTAATTAGGATAAATTATATTTGTCTCGCAGGAACTGAGCTATTTATATATGAGAAACGTGGATGGAAGTCTCTTAGGTATAGGTACTAATTATAATTAGTATACATCAGAGAGTGGACCAGAATGAGATAGGTGTAGGATTTGTTCCGGGCAGCGCAGGACAGAGAGGTTTGACGGTTTGAGGTTGACGAACAAGTGATCGCCAACGTTGGTGGTACTTGGCAAGGCACAAAAAGAAGAAGAAGAAATATCTAAATCAATAAGAATAAAAAAATCAAATATAAAAAAATCAAATTCACTTATTTAATAGTCAAATTTTAAGGTTCTTTCTATTCTCCCAACCAAATACTTCCCTTCCTCCTCCACCCCATCTCTCTGTCCCCCTCTTTCTGCTTTCTCTCTCTCTCTATCTTATAACTAAACTTCTATGTACTCTAAAAGTCTGTACTTAAGTTAGTTTATACATGCTGTCCTAAGTAAGGTTAGGCGCAACCGAAATCGACGCAGAATAATATTCGCTTGGATTGTTGGTGAACAAATTGTATGTAAATAACTTGTATATTATACGAATAAAGTGGTTGAAAACAAATTATATTTTTTTATTTCAATTATTTTTTCATATTAATTCTAGTACCTATAGACGTACCACTATAACTACGCGTGCGAGGGAGGGCGTCGCTGTCTCTTAACAGAAGTTGTCAGGGTGTAAATTTTTTACACAATACATAATGTACAGAATGTCTGGTGACTGGTGTCGTATTAAATACAGAAATTTGGTCGGGCAGCACTAAATAAACCATGCAGTAATGGCGGCCGTTCTATCTGTCAAACTATCAGACGGTAACATCGGTCCATCATTCGCTTTTTCAGCTTCGCAAAACTTTGATACTTCATTGGCGCATGTTCTTGCACCATCCCGGACTGTTTAGGATGTTTTGGGCATAATAATTCAGTGTATATTAGTAATCAAGATGACACAGCTCGCGCTCAAAGACGAGAATGAACTGAATGACAGGGCGAGGGGTTATCGCCGGGTGCGGGCGGGGCGGGTTTTAGTTCCAAATTTGCCGGACGCCAATTTACGTTGGGCAAGCAATAACACCGTTTTTTTAAAACCCGGTTTTATAATTGATCCTAAAACGGTTTAAAACCCAGTTTTAAGAAGCCGACAACCCTAGCTAGTATTTTGGAGAAGGAATTGAGTATTTGAGCTCCGAGGTCAGGTGAATCAGTTACACTTTAGCATTGCCAAGCAACGGTCTATTCCAGCCATACTCAACCTGCGGCCCGCGACCATGCGGCAATACATCTGACACTGTAAGTTTCGAATATCTTGAGAAATACGTGTGAGCAAAAATATAAACTTCTGTCATTTTAAAACCGGCGATTTCTATAGCTTAAGAACGAATTTGTCATTTCAACCATATATAGTTTCAACAACATGGTGTAAGTTTTGTGTTTGTCATGTAATTTTTTTGTGGTTCTCGTATTTCACATTCATCCATTACTGTGTGTCGAATGTTTTTTTGAAATCTATAAATACTATTCTAATTTTTTTATCATTCTAATAATTCGCACAATATTTTGAGTATTTCCAAATCTTTATATTGTAATGAATTGGTATTGTTTTCTATTTGTATTTTTAATGCGTCGCGTTCTGAATGTTCTTAGGTTAGGGGTGTGTTAACACATCAGCCCTGATGATGGACCCTGTAATGGGATCCGTAACGTCGGCCCGAAAGGTCGTAACAACACGGCATAATACCCCAGCAAACACAAACTTGAAGCGTCGCGTTCTGTGCAACTCTGGACATTTTTTCCTTCATAATTTCGTCCCTCATTACGTCGGTAAAAGAGTGTTGTTCATTTGCGCCTATTAATCTATTTATTTTTGTTAACACGCTAAACAAAAATTATATGAAAGTTAGTTTGAGTTTTTTTTTCATTATTGTATTTTGAGTATAAAATGAAAATGAATTTCATATAAGGAAATAAGCTGTTGTTAATATTTGAGCTGGTGTGCTGATAAGCGATAAGTATTATTATAATTCTGTTATAGTTAAAAATATATATTTGTTAATTAATCAAGTGGCGGCGTCCCAATCTTGAATCAAACGGCTTTAAACGAATACTGTTTTTCCCTATGTGAATCTATTTTCGCCATATCAGTATAATGTTGCGGTCCGCGTAACTTAGCAAACATTTGTATATGGCCCGAAGAAAAAAAGGTTGAGTACCGCTGGTCTATTCTGTCGCGTCGTTGTAAGATTCTGCCTGCCCGGAACGTGCATTCGACAATAATTAGCAATGAACTAGCTGTAACCCAGAATATTTTGAGTTTGTTCAAATCTTTCAGAACAGTGCTGGATTTTTGTCACAGAGACATTATTAATCAATTAATGTGTATTATAGATATACATTAATATACATTAATATCTGTAATATACATTAATTGATTAATAATGTCTCTGTGACAAAAATCCAGCACTGTTCTGAAAGATTTGAACAAACTCAAAATATTCTGAATTGTAAATACTGGTAAAAAAGGAATTTTAATAAAAATTGGAAATAATATTTCCTGGCGTATCCTAGTGTAATGCAAGTAATTCGGATGAATTTCATTACACAAAAATGTATATTGCTTTCAAAATTCCGTGAATCAATTGTAGATTTTCTCATTAGCGACATTAACGATATTAAAAATAATTAGCGACATCTATGGGGACTTAGGGGAATGAAAAGGGCTTTGTACAGGCTGCATGGAAAAGCGGTTACAACTCATATGTGAAAGCTTGTCACACAATTTAATATACAACTTCAAAAAATTAGTAAGCATGGTATATTCTATCATGGTTGGAAATGGCGAATGGCGAATGTTACATTGTGTAAAGTGATCACTTAAGCCAACCATAAGATAGGTCATAAGTCCTATGTACACCCAAATGACTTCTATACCTACTTTCCCATAAGAAATACAGTTTCGTCTCTGTGAGATGTCTATAATATACGTTAATTGATTAGCTGTAACCCGTCAAAAAAGACATTACTTTCACATAGAATAAATATTTATTTATTTATACTAGCTGCAACATGTCAAAAATCTCTCCAGTGCTGGATGAGGGCCTCTTCCATACCCTTCCATTCTTCCATGTTGTTAGCTTCTTGTGGCCATTTCTTTCCCCCGTAGCGACTATATCTCTTTTGAGGTCTTCCAACGCCTCTTTTATTCTCCGAAGGTCTCCACTTCAGAACTCTGGAAATCCATCTTGTGGCAACCTGCCCTGCCCTCTGCCATTTTAGCTTCACTGCACGATCCGTAATATGTCACCTTTTGGGACACCTTTTTATATTTTTATTTTCTCAGTTTTAGTGTCGTCGTCAATTATAACTTTCGTATTTGCATTTTCATGTAAAAAATTAAATATTCATATATATCTAGACTCTACGTTCTAGAGCCCATTCTCGGCGTTAGTCAAAGTTATATTATTTATTGAATTGGCGTTAACTTTGTGGAATGACATTATAATCTATACTAATATACTAATATTATAAAGAGGAAAGATTTGATTGTGTGTTTGAATTGAATAGGCTCCGAAACTACTGGACCGATTTGAAAAATTCTTTCACATTCAGAATCCTACATTATCCCTGATGAATATAGGCTATAGAATATTTTCAAAAATGTTAGGGATCCGTATGAAAACTTCGATAATGTAATCCAACGAGTGAAAAAATTACCAAAAAAAACCGTATATTGTGTACGCTGCGGAAATTATTGCCAATAGAGCAAAGTGATGTACTACAGTTTTATAGAGGACATTAATATCTACAAAAAAGTCTGCGATACCATATATCTAAATATTACAGTTATGTTACAATAACTTATGTTAACATTAGATGGAAACATTGTTTTTTAGAGAACAGCGGACCCTTTGTTTTCCCTCACAAACTTATTTTTTACTTAATCATTAACACGTGCAACGCCGGGTACGACCAGCTAGTTATATATATAAATAGATTACTTGTCTAAGACCACTAATGAGTTTAAGACTACACGACTAGTTTCGACAACTACCGATGTTGTCATCAACGGGTGATGGATATAAGTCATCTATATCATCACCCGTTGATGACAACATCGGTAGTTGTCAAAACTAGTCGTATAGTCTTAAACTCATTAGTGGTCTTAGACAAGTAATCTATTTATATATAATTAGTCAAAGTTCATCTTTGCGACAACAAGACATCGAATGAAATAACATTAACAAATTAATGACTGGAGCTCATACTCACCCACAATAATAAATCGAAGCGATATTATAATTAAAAGAAACCGATAATTATAATTGATACTGTTAAATTTTAAGCTAAGGAGTGAGCAACGTAAATTATCTGTGTAGATTCTAGGAGTAAATTTAAGAATTCACTCAACCTGTTCACACAGACATTTGCACGGAAACAATAATAATTGAAATAATAACAGCTGGCAGATGACCAA
Organism: Agrypnia vestita; assembly: GCA_016648135.1. Taxonomy (NCBI): domain Eukaryota; kingdom Metazoa; phylum Arthropoda; class Insecta; order Trichoptera; family Phryganeidae; genus Agrypnia; species Agrypnia vestita. The sequence continues at coordinate 61,456 of JADDOH010005449.1, forward strand.
ATGGTATCGATAAAAAATAACCCGAGTGTGCGAAATCATTCTGCATTCTAAATAATACAGCAAACTGAAACACAACGATTTTTTTCGCGGTGGCTGAGTTTTGTTTCAATTTATGTTTATGGGTTTTTCAATTTAGTTTTGAAATTTCTCTAATTTTTCCTATCTTCATTTCATTTGGAAGAGCATTAAAAGTGATACTCCTTGATAGGTGAAATGTAATAATATGTGTAACATTTAGGTAAGAAAATATTTCCAGCAGATCTCGGTCTATTACTGAAATAGCCCAATGCATTATTATTAAAGTTCATTTAGTGAATTTTATTGCTAATTTTTAATAAATACATCTTAAATCATCATCATCATCTTAAAATCACCTTGACAATTACTATCTATTACCACTGGTGGTATATTAAACTTAAAGGACCCACCCTAACGGACTATTCCATACTCTAAAATGAACTAGGCGATCACAAAGTATACTGCCTTCGACATGTTTATTGATATTAGTGATGGGTCCGCTCTGTACTCACTACACTACATTGAAGGGACACTTCGCACATTTTGATGTGTAGTGCACACTACAAACTACAAACACCAAAGTTATTGAAATTATAAACTTCAAATAGTACACTTCATTCTTCATTTCAAAGCGAACACTACAAAGTACATACACTTCAAAGTTATCGAAAGTATGAGAAACATACTTTAAATAGTGCATTTTTTACGTGAAATTTTTGGAAAGTTGATGTAGATATATGAAGAAATCTCTGGAAAGTGTAACAACCCCCCCCCGATCCATGAAGAAATTTTTGGGAAATTGATGTAGCTAAACGAAGAACCCCCCCCCCTCCCCCCCATGGTTTGAAAAATTTTGGGACCCATGAAGAAATTTTTGGAAAGTTGATGTAGGTAAATGAAGAAATCTCTGGAAACTGTAACAACCACCCCCCCATGGTTTAAAATTTTTTTGGAATCGAATGAAGAAATCACTTAATTAATACTACAATTACTTCATTACTTCACTTCATTTCGTAGTACTACAATTACTTCACTTCAAGTAATTTTTACTACAATTGTAGGGTACACTTTGTAGTCTTCAAACTGGTGAACGTGTGTGTGTTGTAGTCTTCATTTTGAAATGTAGAGTTTCCCTTCGCTAATTGATATTAAATTTTTTTCTATATTTTCCGATCGAGGTGAATTAGTCGAGTATTCGGAGGCCAAGTTTCTAACTAACTTACTATAACGCCCTTTCTCCGCAGGGTTAGGCAATAGAACGCCACTCTATTTGTCATAGCAAACTTTTCATTGCATTTACATATTTTAATTTTGAAAATTTGCACTAGTCAGTTCCAGTCAATTCATTATAATAATAGAAAACATGTGTGAATTTAATAATAAATAAAAAAAATATATAAAAAGTTAAAATACCGACATCTGTTAGCAAAGTAAGGCACTAATTTATCACAAGTAAGCACCTATTAGGATATCTATATATTTTATGTCTAGTAGAATTCAATCATGTTAACACAATCGCCTAAGAAATTATTTAGTAAATTTACTTGAAGAATCTTTAGAATTAAAACATATTGTTTAAATGTTCTAGTTCATTCATATAGGTATGTAATATAATTATTACAAAAATCAGAGATCAAGAATCAGTTTGATTTTCAATGTTGAAAATTATCAATAGACAAAATTTGCTAGAGTACCAAAAATAGGCTTAGAACACAAATAGGTGTATTTTTATTTCAGATGAAAAATACTTTATGGTGATAAATTTCCAATAAACTCCCATATTCTCAGTCATGGTCCTTTCAAGACAATGTCATCTTGTGAAAATTGACGAAATGTTAAATGTTGTGCATATTATAATAGCCAATTGTTAAGCCAAGATTGTTAAGATGACGCAAACCAATGAGGATAGACCCGAATATCATGATGAATTTTTAAAACAAAATTTACGTGTGGTTAAAACAAAGTTTTAATTATTTTATTTGTACAATGGTGTCACAAAGTCAATCTGAAAAATTTTCACAAAGTCACTCGACACGAATTTAATCGGAGCACTATTATATTATTATATTTCAAACATTAATTGTGGGGTATAACAGCAAAGGCAGTAAATATCACAGGACTATATTTCTGCCTTGATTATGAGTCGAAAATGTTCAAGCTATTATGACCTAATATCAATAGTTAAGGAGATATGCGACATCAAAGTTTGCATTTTTTTTCAATATTTCTGACTTATTTTATGTAAAACGCTGGACTATCATTACAGTAACTTATATCGAAAATGAAAGATTCATTCCCTTTAATACAAGTCAAATAAAAAAATAAAAACCTTCGAATTCCAATTGGAATTTTTTCAGGGTTTTTTTCATTTTATTTAACTTGTATTGAAACGAATGAATTTTTCGTAATCGATATGAGTTACTGTAATGATATTCCAACGTTTTACAAAAAATAAGTCAGAAATATTGAAAAAAAAAATGCAAACTTTGATGTCGCTTATCTCCTTAACTATTGATATTAGGCCATAACAGCTTGAACATTTTCGACTCATAATCAAGACAGGAATATAGTCCTGCGAGGTTATTAATGTTTTACAAATAACCCTGTATACTGGGGCTTTGCAAAAAGGACTCTAACCAATGTTCCGTCATTTTTGACGGGTAACGGCTAGTTCTCTATTAATGGTGGATAAGTGTTAATATTATCATTCAGTTATGCTTATATTATAGTCGTATGATATTATGAAATTAACATCGTTATGTACAATGTAATTTAAATTTAAATTAAATAATAATAATAAAGAAACAAAGAGACTGAAAAATAACAGGTATTTTAATTGTCAGATGATTCCTAAAGTGTAGAGAATTCGTTAATAATTATGATTGATAAATATTAGTTAAAAAAAAAAAATTTGACATAGTTGGACGGAATCGCGCATCGCCGCATTTGGCAACCACTCACAAATGACAACATTTTAGTTGCAATTTTATTTATTATGCAACGCTTTTAACAAAATACAACATTTTCAGCTTAACGGGTGATTTTAAATATACATCTTAAAAGCATTTCATCATTAGTATTGTATTCAGCGTGTTTGAGTAAATTAAAATACTGACATTATACTAAAATATAACATTCGCCCACACTGCAGACTAAAAATAATCCTAAAATTCCTCGCTGGTACTCTCCATAGGTGGGATGTACGCAATACGAGAGGATTAAAAATATATTGCGCTTCGGCAACTGCAACTCTCTGGAACGTAATACAGGTTCAATTAAGGGGGGGGTAAGGTTTTTAACTTTTATTTTTGCAATTTAATTTTAATTTTTTAAATTAATGTATAACATTGCAAGAATATTGGATCAAAATTTCAAGTCAATCGGAGCAAAATTGACGAAATTATGAACATTTGAGCGATACCAGACTGATTTTCTATACCTGCTCGGGCAGTTAAGAGACGCGCTCACCTGAGGACTACCGGACGTGGAAGAGTTTTGCGTAGACAAGGACAAAAAAATGCTGATGATAAAAGCTCTTTGCTGTGTGAACATGGCATCGACGATTATGTGTAAGTATAAAATAAGTGTTGAGTTTTATTTTGAATTTTACAGTGTGCAAAACTTTAAAGCGTGTTCCCCACATCTCACGTTTTCAAAGTCGGTGTCCATCATAACTTCAAAACTACTGCACCGATCCTTTTGAAATTTTGAACACTATTTTTGTACATAATTTACAAGGTAACGCTGGAGACTTTTTTTCAAATTTGTTATTAATTTTTATTTTTTAATAACAAATTAGTCGATATTTTTCGCAAAAAATCGTGTTTTTCCCTTCAAAGTGTTTTAAAAATTGAAATTTCAAAAAACCCTCCCAAAGTTACCTGGGAAAACCTATTATCTAACGAATGGACTTTGATTTTTTGATTTCAGATGCAGATAGCACCAAGTTATGATGGACACCGCAATTCTACTTTTTTCCGAGACACGTCCGAATAATTGCTGCCATTGCCGTATTTTTTAATATTTCGTCTTGAAAATTTTACACAATATTCTTCAAATGTCATACTTTAATGTACCATTAATTTTAATAAAGAGATTTTAACTGTGTCGTCACAAAAAATTCACAAAAACATGCCTTTTTTTGTACGAATTAACCTTACCCCCCCTTAAGTCCTTTTAAAAATACTGTCAGTTTTTCACAACAGTTGATAGCCCCTTTGTGTAGAGTTTTTTGGGCTGTTCTGCCGTGTATCTCATCTTGAAATGGAAAATTTATCCAGCCGAGGCTGACAAGAATATCCGGAATTTCACAATAGTTTCTGATCAAAAGTATTTATTTTATTTTATTGAATTGAATATTGAAAATATACAAAATAAGTTCATTTTTATCATGTTTTTTTTTCCATTTTGGTTTTTTCGCTGTACCTTTCCAAAAAAGATCCACGCTCTTGTGCTTGTAGAGAGACTTACAATTTTATTTTTTATTAGGTTTTATATCTAAAATAAATATATATTATAATACTTAAACATTATATTTTTTTTGAAATGTTCATTTAATTTCTTTTTTAATAGTTCTGTTGTATGTCTGATTTCTGTTGGAAGATTATTAATGTTTTTTAAGCCTAAATAAATGAAGTTCTGTTGATATTGTTTTGTATTGCACTTTGATATTTTATTTAGTATTGCACTTTGGTAAGTTATTTTTGGTATCTTAAAGATGTGCTGGATTCGAATTGAATAATTGATATTTTTTATATATATTTTCTATTTTATTTACATTAAATTTTGAAAAAAAGAGTTTGGGTTGCAAATGCTGATTTTTTTTTAAAACTTTTTTAACTTTGATTATTGTTCTCTGTTCTACTTTAACTGAGTTTATTATGTTATTAATAAAGTGACAATATATATATGTATACACTGTTACTTAACGTGGCTGCGAGAGGCAAATGAAATTAATTTATTATTAATTTTTAAAAATTAGGCAAATAAAATAAACAAACGGAAATTAATTAGCAATTTATTAATTAGTGATTAATTAATTAATTAAATGGACATAAACACTTAACACAAATTAACGCTATTCCTTAAATTAAAAATATTTCGCTTTATATTATTCGTATATAAACACTTTATTATCGCTTTGAACATAAACGCTGGTGATTTCAAACTCTCGAGAAGATTCTTGCTTTTCTTGTATTTAGGAGAAGGTTTCCGTCTCTTCTAGACTATTATAGTCGTTTGTAGACATTTCCCGAAGCTTTTAGATAATTTTCGAGGGTTCTGTAGCCTTTCGAAAGTGTTCGAACAGTGCGCGATTCCTTCTGCTTTCCATTCCGTAAAAATATTAATACTATAATGACCTTCTAGATTCAAGCGTATGCCATATCTATTCTCACAAGATCCTTGAAATCCCGTTATTTCCTTCGAACAGCTAGTCAATTTAGCACCCAACCAACAAAGTTTTGGGCAGTTTAAGGAGGTATTTTACGCTTATAGGCCAAGAGGCCCAGTTAAATCACAAAACGAAACTCATCACAAAACACCCAGGCTTTTTAAAGATAATTTACAATATTTTTGCAAAATAATTCACTTTGTAAAATGCTTTACTCTTGATAAGAAATTTCTGGGATATTCTACCTTGAACATAGTATTTATATATATTTCTATATTTCTATAGCACGGTTCACCGTAGTACAAGCAAAACAAATTCTATCTGCAACTCTTCTAAATACCTACGACTAGTATCAATGGATTCGTTGTGACGTCTTGAATACGAATCTGTCGGTCGTAGAGTGCCAAAGTGGCGGAAGGGGGAGGGGAGAGAAATTAAAGATGGCGGACGAGTACTTTTTCTTTTCGTTGTATCTCGATAAATACTAGACGGATTTCTCTGTTTTTAGCTTCATTTGAACACTAATAATATTGTCTACGTTTCTTTTTCACATATTTATGATATGATTAACCGGTCGTATGCCGGAGCGTAGATCTGCGCGAAATTTTTGTACCCTCTATGTGCCGGAGCGCAAGTCTGCGCTCCCTAGACACGTATGCGAATTCGGCCTATTTTACCTGCGTTTACGGGTTTTTAAAGCTTATTATTATTTGTTATATCTCAAGTTATTAAATGAATGAACGAGTTTTATTTGTCAAGTAATCTCATTTGCCGCGCAAACCCGACAAAAATCATTCCAAAGTCTTTTTAATAAAAAAGATTGTTAAAATTAAGTATTTTTATATTCTTTGGTATATTTAGAATGAAAATATTGAAATACAATATCTTTAATGTTATTGCTTCCATGGTTTTATTCGATAAACATGTGCGTATATTTCTGACACTAAATTTCGTTACTTAATTTCATAATTAATGAATAATTAATTATTGTACAAGTAATTTTTGAAATATAAGTAATTATTGAAGTCCGTATATTGAGAAACCAGAAAATGCAACTTCTTAACGATTATTGTTGATTTTTACATAATATAACCGTCACAAGGAAGTGTCTAAAAAACAGTAATCGTGCGCGAAATTGCGCGGCAGACAGGGTAGATTCCGCGTTACGTACGGCCGGCATACGACCGGTTAATTGTGACCTCACCGGGAATCGATCCCGAAACCCTTGGTGTGAGATGCTAGTGTCATGCCCACTGGACTACGAGGGCCGCGACCCTAGTGCGGCTTGATTCGAGCGATTTTCACCAGTAACTAAAATGAACTCTAAATAGCTGTAAGTAGTAGAAGTCTTTCCATTTAAGAAAGACAATCGAATTAGTATATGTAAGCCGTGCGTTCGAGGCACATTGTTTCGTTGTACTCAACGAAACAATGTGCGTCATACACACGACTTACACATACTAATTCGATTGTCTTTCTTGAATGTAAAGAGGTCTATACAATTCTATTGCAGAATATAGAATTGTATAGACCTCGTTTTTGTTTTTAAAAGAATACATCTTTCAAATGCGGGCTTTCGCTTTGTGGTGACATTATTAATGAATAAATTTTTTATATATTGTTTACACCACTTTTTTATTAGTTTTTTTAACAAAAAAAGCCTTTGAAAAAAAGCCGTCTTATTTGTATCTGGCCAATGCTGGTATCGATCCTTCTTGGCGTCCCAGTGTTTAGGAGACGATTGTCGTGGCTTCTAGATTCTTGTAGAATGTTTCAGATGCTTCCCGAAAGTCGTAGAACATTGTAGACCGTTCCTGATTCTTCGACAGTGTTGTGACCATTTCAAACATCTGTCAATTTTAATTGACACGAGTGAGTGATTCTTTTTAGCCTCGTTACAATATGATAAAGCCACCTACTAAAATGACAACTAACAATATATGTATTTTTTTAATCCCGAATAATATCACTGGAAGGCGGCTGACACTGCGGTTAGCTAAATCGGAGGCACTTTGCAAGCTGGTAGTAACTAGTACCTAGGAGACCCGGAGCCACCAAGTTTGCGGAACGTGCTTTCAGCATTGCGGGCCCAGCTATGTGGAATCAGCTGCCTCCAGGGTTGAGATCCATGGAAAATCATAAATCTTTCAAAAAAAGCCTAAAAACTCACTTATTCGGGATGTCGCATCTGCAAAGCGCCCTCACGTAAAAACGGCGCTATATTTATCATCACAAACACAACACTTAAATTAAGGTTCTTCTTCACTTCACTTCACTTTTAAATTAAGGTTCGCTATTTTTAATGGCATTCAAAGAAATGTTAGTGAATTCTCTGTTTTTTCTTCGAACGTCTAGTCGATTTTGAAACGATCATACAGGTATATTCGGTCAAAATTTCATTTCAAAATTAGCATAACATGAGAAAATAGAAATGGTGGATGCAATAAAAGAATTGGGAATAATTAAAGACTCTAAATTTTAATTTAAAATGCATGTTAAATACATTATATTATATGCAAAATATGAAAATTCTTAGAAAGAACAAGACAAGATTGAAGAAACAGCCGTCATAATTTATAAATCAATAATGCTCCACTATTTTATAATTGAATAACGAAGTAAACAAAAAAATGCAAATTCAACAAAACATGGCGATGAGAATCATTCAAAGGACAAATATGTAGATAACATAAAATTAAAAAGATGTTAACAGACTTACATTGGCTTAAGATAAAACTAAAGCTAAACAGAATGATTTTCTTCTACAATATTTTTAATGATAAGATGCCAAAATACTTTAAATGAACATAATACAAGATGTCCAAATGAAATAAGAATTCCAAATAGAAAGAAAATAAATACCTGAACCAAACGGTTTATAGGATATGCCGGATTTAAATTTTCCGCCATATTTTCCCCAGAAATAATAATTTAGAATGTCCGTCCGTAGCTCGCATATTTTCCCCAGTAATAATAATCGCGAATGTCCGTCCGTAACCGTAATCCAATAGCTGATTTCACTCGGTTTCCATTAAAAATTAGTATGATTTCAAAATAATTATTTTAAAAAATGTAAACATTGACTTTACACTTTCTTAATAAAATATCTAGATACTCTGAATTTGACATATTTATTTAATATATATATTTTTAAATATTTCAGTTTAATGAAAATTAACTGATATATTATAGTATGATATCTATATATATATATTAACTTATACTTAATATATATACTATATACTTAATATCCATTACTTTATCGCATATATCATTGGTATTAATTATTAAACAAAATACATAATTCTCTATGTAATATCCGCTACCATATGGCTCAAATAATTATGAGGTATAAGAAGCAAAAAAGCACAATTTTCCATTTAATAATGTCCATCACTAACATTATCAAGACACTACGCTACTCTAGACAGCGCTATTCTCCCAGCCTTAACTGGCGGCCGAAATGTACATATAGTACATTTACGGAAAATGATTTTGTGGTGACATTATTAATGTAATTAATAAGAATATACTTTGTTTTCATCACTAATTTGTTGAAAATACCAATTGTTTCGGGGCCAATGGTCCCTTCATCAGGATAAAACATATACTAAAAATTTAAAATCAAGTATCGAATTATAGATTTGTAATAATAAAATAAAAATCAATATTTAATTTATCTAATAAAATAATAATCAACATATGAGAGATGAATAAATAGTTAAGTACTAATTTGACAACAAATTTAAAAGATAACTATGTATATGTAAAAAGAAGCTGGTTATTTATAATATTCAATTTACTTTTTAATTTATTAACACTTTTTTAACTGTAATCCTGTATAAATTGTATATAAAATTTGTAAACCCTTGTTAATATCAAAATACCATTGACCCCGAAAGCGTTAAAGAACATTTAAAATGTTTAAGTAGTAATGGATTTTCTGAATTCGCCAATCACTTGATTGATAAAAATCATTATTTTTGCCGTAACACAGGGGTTCATATTCTACATAAAAATGGGTTGGGAATTAGATTAGATAATTTAGAAGCTCTGGAAATAAAAAAGTCAGTCAACACTAATAGTGAAATACTTAATAATCAATTATGTTTATCCAACAGTCCTATTTTCAATATTTTCCCCATATAAATCCTACTCATTTCTCATATACCTTTCCCTTTCTTTTTCACTCTCCTGGCGTTCAATCTTTTGTTGTAATTTAGCTCTTTCTAGTTCATATGCTGGTCTGTCTACCTTTTACTATCGTGTAATTTTATATTATGTTCTCTTTCATAAGTACTGGTATATTATCGTCTCACTTGTTTGTAATTTGTCTCCCTGGATCTTTCTTTATTTTGTCATTATCTTGTATTTTTATATTAAGTCTCTTTCATATGTACTCGTATTTTGTAGTCTCTCTTTTTTCTATGTAATTCTATATTTTGTCTCCCTCATTTAGTATATATAAGGGCACTGCTTTACTGTCTTTGTGAATCCATTAGGGTCTCAGGGTTATTTATCATTCAAAGTTTTATACCCTTTTGCCTATGTTTATTTTGTGTTGCTGCGCGACATGGGCATACGGACAGACAGATGGACGTAAATTATTTGTCGTGTAGAATTTCACGGGTACGATGAGTTGACCTTAGGGGATCCGTGTCAAGCTCAAGTGGAACCTCGCCTCTGATGTTTTGACAGAATATCAACTGTCAGTTGCTATGGATGTTTGACAATTTAGAGTCAACTGATCAGCGGCTTGATGCGTTAAGCCATGTATTCACTAGGGGACAAATTGTCCCTCAACAGCACGCGCGGCATAGAGTCTACGTGACGTTGCAACGTCGTGCACTGTTCCGCGACCTCGCGCACAACATAGCGCGGCATTTCTACGTGCCGTGGCAACGTTGCCATGCGCACGATACCCGAGCGTACTCACTGCAACATTCCGCGGAGCGTCAGTACCACGTGGTATGTTTACAAGTGAATACGCATGCGCTGTATCTGTCAAGATGACAATGCGGGGAAACGAAATCGTTCTCGAACTCATCGAGCTGTATCGATCGAAGATCGCATAGAATGTCCGTCCTTCTTTCTCTTTGCAGTAAATAATTTCGCATTCTCCTCTTACTTTTCGATAAACTCATTAACATAAACAGATACGCGGCTATCATCATAACCTCATAGGGCGATATATTTCCGCGACGTCTGGAAAACAATAATTATTTGCAAAAAGGACCTTGTTTTTAATAATATTCATTGTACTACAGTAAACCCTCGTTAATTTGAAATTGCGACCCAAAAAAACATTTCGAATTGCGCGGAACCCCGTTTTCGCCAAATGAGATACCGCAGCTGTCATCCATAACCTCATCGGATGACATTTCCGCGACAAGATATGCGAGTCCCGGTGTGTGCACGTCAATTGACCGCGTCATTGTCCCCGAAACATGAGCGTAGATGTTGATGCGACATGTCGAGCGGAATGTTTCGCGATTTGTCCCCTAGTGAATACATGGCTTTATTAAACCATGTCATCGCAATGTTCCTTTTTTGTTTACAAACAAATGCAATCACTCGCTAGTAATCTATGTATATTGTAATATATTACACATTACAAAGCTTACCTAGTCATTATTACGATACATTAACCGATAACGCTACAATAAAAGACGTAACAAATTGTTTTTTAGTTTAGAATTAAAGTAATTAGCACTTGTCAAGCATGAAATTAAATGTATTAATTTGATCGATTTCGCCGTGTTGAACACGTTCAAAAAATGCCTCCTCCAAAGTATACATACATATATGTATATGTGCAACATGTATACTAGTTTGCTGTTATACATACATATATGTATAACAGCAAACTCAGGGATGCGACGACAATATAGAAGAATCCATTTAGACTTGGTATTTGCGACATATATTTACGTTATATATTTACGTTCTTATCTCTAGAAAATAAATATTTTTTTTAACTAGGTAGGTACTTATTTTTCATCGACAGGTGAAGACTAACTGACTTCTGTTTAAATAAAGAATTTTAACAATGATTCTGTTCAAATTTAAATAATTAAATTACAAAATAAATAATGGTTATATTTATATAGGCTTAATATCTACTAAAATTGCTTAATTTCTCCCTTCTAATATGTACCTGCGTATTGTTTATTGAATAAATTTACTTAACAACATTG